>VDFB02028280.1:0-42926 GCA_007258455.2 Sequoia sempervirens
AGGAAGGTATAACCAATCAATGCAATAGTCAACAAGCTATCCAAAACACCCTCCATACATATCTAACATAGAAAGTATTCACTAAGTTATTTTACAAGAAGGTCCAACAAGAACAATAGACAAAAGGATAATGATCGTTTCCCCATTCCTATCTCTCTAAATCCTTCATTCAGATATCATTGAGAGATCCTTGGACTGAGCGCAATAAGATAAGTCAAAAGAAAAAGATAAAGCACACAAACAAGTTGATGTTCTTCAATACCGCTAACCAAAAGGGAACATGCTTTTAAGGATAAGAAACCAAAACTATTGCCAAAAGATAATGCCCATTGTAGGAAGGATGCATCCTAGGACATATTGGTGGATGGAGGCACGTCATTTCATTTATCTAAAGTGTTCTTACTGATAAATAATGCCCCTTGTACGAAGGATACATCCTAGGACATGATGTTATCAAATGATTGATATGGGACTGATTGAATGATGGACTATCGACACAAAGAATTGACCAACTTGTTTACGTACTGACTTAAACCTGAGACTTGACGTTTTTAACTTTTAACCTTCTAGACTTGTTTCTAACTATTTCACCAAAGGTTGAGGATGACGATCAGTTTATTATGGATGGTATTTTTGTGGGTGCAAGCGAGATGAGATGGATGGATTTTTTCAAATATTTGGATGTTTTTGACGTTTTGCAATGTTTTGAGGCTATTTTTGATATTTTTTGAGATTTTCAAATGTTTTGATTTTTTGATTTTCTAATGTTTTTGGGGTTTTCTAAGATTTTGACCAAGAGATTAACCTAAAGACCTATCTTAGGGGCCTCAGGGGCTGATCAAAAGATAAGCCTTGCCTACGTTATACACGCAGAGACCACGTATTTTGACTGACGACTTGACCGATTTACAGAGGACGATATAGATGATGAATTGTCAGCTTATTATGACAGACTCCTAAAGGACTGACCTAAGTGTCTTGGGGAATGATCAAAGATCAACTTTGCCTACGTTCAAGCTCAGAGATGACATAGTTCGACTAGATGACTCTGTTTTTTACTTTTTGAATTTTTGACTTGTTTTTGGGATTTTGATATGTTTTGATGTTTTTGGATTTTGTGATTTTCTGATATGAGGACCTTAAGAATATACATGAATTCGATCTGATAAGAACATTCCCCTAGTGTGATGTAATAGACTACTCCGATAAAGGCATGAAAAACTGACCTTAAGGATGGGCCGAGTAGTACTAGGAGGGATCATGATACGAAAACAATACCAAGCTATGATGCGGATGTGAGTGGATGAGTGATGGATGGAGACCTAAATGCAATGGATGATGCCAAACAAGCTGTAAAGATCCTGGTGGATGGAAAGTGCTTATTTACACAAGGCGCCTATTTGCCAGGTTTTCACCAAGGTACTTTTCCAAAGTGCCACTGAAGTGGTTTTCACTAGAGGACGACTTTTTCTCTTTACTATTTTTTGATCCTTTTTATAATTTTTTTGGATTTTTTGCTTTTTTGATTCTTTTGTTGTCACCAAGATACCTGTTTGCTAGGTTTTCACCAAAGTAACCATTTTTTCAGGATATTTTTTAATTTTTTTTCAGATTTTTTGGTTCTATACCTTGAAATATTTAGGTATAAAACTTTTTGAGATGAGAGCTATTCATGGGCTCTAGCAGAGGTTCCCCTTCGGGTGTTGATAACTAATATGTCCTTGACTTTTAACTTGCTGTGATGATGAATGGTCCCAACCAATTGGGTTCAAACGTGCCTTTGCTAGTTGGGTTTGGGACATTCTTTTGATTTTCTTTTAACACGAGCTCTCCGACTTGGAAAGTCCTGCTTCTAATTTTCTTATTGTAGCTCCTTTTGAGTCTATTCTAATAGACTTGCAAATGATTTAAAGCATCTATACGTCTCTCATCTAGTAGCTCTAGCTTATTTAACCTTGATACCCGATACTCTTCATCTGTTATGAGGTTTTGTAGTGATATCCTGAGGGAGGGGAGCTCAATCTCAATGGGGAGTGTCGCTTCTGATCCGTAGACCAGGGAGAAGGGGGTGGCACTGGTGGGTGTGTGGATGCTAGTTTGATAGGCCCAGAGGGCGGGATTAAGCTATAGGTGCTAGTCACGACCTGCGTCATTGACTATTTTCTTGAGTATTTTCAAAATGGTCTTGTTTGTAGCTTTTGCTTGGCCATTGCCTTGGGGATAGTACGGGGTGGAGAAGTGATGTTGGGTTTTGAATTTCTCGTACAAGTCACAGACATCCTGATTCTTGAATGGTGTTCCATTATCTAAGATAATGGCTTGTGGAACACCATAATGACAAATGAGGTAGTTCAGGATAAATTTTGAGATCTTCTTCCTAGTTATGTATGTCATGGGTATGGCTTCCACCCACTTAGTAAAGTACTTTGTTACGGTTATGATGAATTTATGGCCATTAGATGAAGTCGAAGTTATCTTTCCAATGAGATTGAGGCCTCACTGTGAAAAGGGCCATGGTGTGACGATAGGATGAAGCTCTTGAGCTGGAGCATGAATGAGGTCCCCATGCTGCTGACATTGTAAACACTTTCTGGCATAATCATGTGCTTCCCTTTCAATAGTGGGCAAATAATACCCCATCCTCAACAGTTTCTTAGCTATGGTCATTCCGCTCGAGTACGAACCATAAATACTGTTATGTACTTCAGTTAGAGTAGTTAATGCCTCCTCAACATTTAGGCAGCATAGTAGGGTTCCTTCTATGCTCCTATAGTATAGAGTATCTCCTAGGATGATGAATCTAGATGCCATTTTTACGAAGGTTCACTTTAGGTTTGAGGGTAAATCGGCGGGTATGACTCCTATGTGAAGGTATGTATAGATGTCGTGGTACCAAGGATCGCCGGGACCAATGATTTCACACATGAAATATGATTATGGTACCTTGAATGCAGGCACAAGAAGCTGCTCTATCAGGAATTCATATTTTGGAACATTGTTGGGGATGTCCAGTAGGGACCCAATTGTTGCCATGGCATCTGTTGCTTTGTTGTTGGCTCTAGGAATCTGCTCAAACGTGATTTCAATGAAGGATTCTTTTAGAGTCTCCACCAATTTCTTGTATGGAGTGTTCTTGTCGTCCTTAGTTTGGTATTCATCATTCACTTGATTTATGATCGATTGAGAATCCCTATATACCCTGAGAGCTATGATATTCCACTGCACTGCTATTCTGAGACCTATGGTTAAGGCCTCATATTCTGCAATATTATTAGTGCAAGGAAATGATAGTTTATAAGACCTTGGTATGCAATCCCCCTGTGGAGTGATAAAGAATATGTCGGCTCCTGATCCATGCTGTGTGTATGAACCATCAAAGTATAGTTTCCAATGGTCAGCTATATTGAGATTAAAAATGGATTCATCAAGAAATTATGAGACGAGAGGGTTCTCTGAATAGATTGGTGCCTCTTCCAGTTGATCTGCAATAACTTGACCCTTGATTGCTTTCCACTCAACATACTCAATGTCGTACTCTGACAATATCATCACCCATTTGGCCATTCTTCCCGTGAGCATTGGCTTTGATAATAGATATTTGAGGGGATCAATTTTGGTGATGAGCTTTATCTTGTGTACCAACATGTAATGTCTGAATTTTTTTTATGTAAACACTACTGATAGGCATGCCTTCTCGATGAATGAATAGTTTAGTTCATGCCCCACAATTTTTTTCCTGATATAGTAGATAGCCCTTTCCTTTCCATTTTCGTCATGCTGAGCTAGGAGAGCTTCAAGGGCTACTATTGTTGCTGATACATATAAGATCAATGGTTTCTTTGGGATAGGTGGCATTAAGACTGGTGGTGTCAGTAGGTATGCCTTGATTTTGTTAAATGCCTCTTCACACTTGGCATCCCATTTGTATGCTACTCCCTTGTGGAGTAGGTGAGAATATGGATTTTGTTTATCTTGCCAATTGTGCTATAAATCTTCGAATGGATTGAAGTCTTCCTTGGAGGCCTCTCAATTATTTTAATGTCTTTGGTGCTTCCATTTCGAGGATTGCTTTCACTTTTGCTGGATCCACCTCAATACCCCTCATTGATACTATATATCCTAGCAGTTTACCTGATTGTACGCCGAAGATGCACTTCTTTGGGTTTAGTCTGACTTTGTATTCCTCCAGTCTGTCAAAGATGGCACTCAGGGTTGCTATGTGATCTTGTCTCTTTCTAGACTTAGCTAGGATGTCGTCAACATAGTCCTCAACTGTTTTATGGATCATATCATCGAAGATCAATGTCATAGCCCTTTGATATGTTGCTCCTACATTCTTTAGGCCAAATGGCATCATGTTCCAGCAGTAAGTCCCCCATGGACATGTGAATGTTGTCTTATGTTGATCCTCTTTTGCTATCATGATTTGATTGTATCATGAAAATCCATCCCTTAGTGATAACATCTCATGTCCCGCTGTCATGTCCATTATCATGTCGGTGTTAGGAAGCGGGAATTCATCTTTTGGACATTCCTTGTTCAAATCTCTGAAATTTGTACATATTCTAATGGCTTCGTCGGGCTTTGAAATAGGTACCAAGTTTGATACCCATTCTGGATAATCTATTGGTCATATGAATCCTACATCTAGTAGCTTTTTTAGCTCCATTTTGACCAATAAGGCAATCTGAGGGTGCATTTTTTGAATCTTTTTTCTAACAGGCTTTGCTTCTGGATACATTGCTAAGTGGTGAACCATGGTCTTTGGATCAAGTCCTGGCATGTCAGCATAACTCCATGCAAAGTTTATTTTTCTTTCCCTTAAGAAGGCTGCTAGGAGCTCTTGCTCTTCTGATAGTAGTGATTCTACATAGAATGTGATATGCGGGGTCTCCTCTGTTCCTAGGTTGACCGGATTACATTTTTCTGCTAAGACTGTTGACTTTTCCTGATGAAGAGCTCTTAAAGGAAGATTGAATCAGACCCCATCCTCGGGTGCCTTAGAGAGGTTTTCACAGTTGGATGCGTTCTTTCTTTTTACTTTTTTCTTGTCAGAGAGTGCCACAGTGTGGTTTTCACTCAAGGACTTGGATATTATTCTTAATTTCTCACTTTTGCGACTGAAGGATTCAATCATTTCCCCATAATAGGCATCTGTGTCCAACTCTATTATGAACCCTGCTTTATGGTCTCCCTCTTGAATGCTATCCCACAATCCCATGAATTCTGAGAGCGCCTCATCATTTTCAAATGTATCAGGAACCGGTGGTCCTCATTGGTCATAGTCGATCAATTGGTGGTATACTAAGCGGATCTCATGATTTTGATGGTCTAGCTCAAAGGATAGGGTACTAATCATGCAAAGAGTGGTATCCTCAAAAAGCCTAGGTAGATTGGATATGGGGTCCTTATCATCGCTACTACTACAGACATCGGTTATATCAAAGGTATAGTTATCTAGAACACGACCTATGGATACTGGTAATCATAGTTCTACTATCATTGGCTAATGAAGTTTACTAACCACTCTAACCAGAGGACTTCGGCCATGTATGGTTATACTCAAAGGGGTACATCCAAGGCCAAGATTTGTTATTGGTCGCGTCTAAGGCATGATAGGTATTATGAGCCCATTGTCGTTTTGTCCCAGTCTTTGATTTATGTCGTAGCCCATTGCGAGCATCATTTATAGACCCTTACTTCTTTCATCCATTGGTAAATTAGTTGTTGGTCTTTCATCTTGATATATCATATGTGATGGATCTTCCTCAATAACCTCTTGGCCAAGGTCTCCCTAGCTTGTGAATTCAGGATAGTCTTCAGGAGATGTTTGTGATGTGGAAGCTTGATTTTCTTGTGGACGACCCCGTGATCTAGGAGATTGTGGTAACTTTCCTACCAAAAAAGCATTGTTAGGGAGCTTGTATCTTCCACAATCGTCATCATGGATGATGAGCTTAATGTCAGAGATGTTGGGAATGGCGGGTGTCTCTGTCTCAGAAGTGGATGCGAGGGTGGCGGGATATATGTATGGTGTGGATGGGCCCTCATCATTTTTTGGTACTTGGGGGATTTTGTAGTACTTTGCTTCAAGATTTTTGTAGTATGAGAAAGGTTCAGGATCTCCATGAATGGTGACCTCTTGTCCCTCATGTGAATTTCACACACTGATGGAAAGTAGACGCTACTACCTTCATTGTATGAATCCATGGATGTCCCAAAAGGATGTTATATGGTAGGTCAAGGTCCAAGACCTGACAAGTGGTTTCCATGAGAGCTGGCCCTACTTGAATAGGGAGTTTGATTGTGCCTTGGGACACTCTTTCTTGATCATCATATGCTCTTATTGTGATGCCTTTTCCTTTGTCAATAGAGTTCTTTGGGATTCTCAATTTTTTAAAACCCACTCCTCCATCCACCAAGACCCTTTTCACTTTTCTCTTGTTTACTATGACTTCTAGGTGAAGCGCACGGTTGTGAGATGGTTGAGTGGGGAAGTCTTGGTCAGAGAATGTGAGGAGATTTGGCGTAATGATATTTCTGACCATAGCTTGGAATTGCTCTGCCTCAAGATCTGCGAGGATAGTGGATGAAGCCAACACTTCTTCAAGGATTTTCCTATGGGCAGCTGAGATTTTTAGCAACTCCATGATGGAGATTTGCACTGGTGTTCTCTTGAGTTGATCTAGGAAATTGTAGCCATTAGGAAATGATCTGGATGTAGGGACTTTGTTTGGTTGGGATGATCCTACAATGGTGACTTTGCCGCCTCTTGTGGTGACTCCACAATCGGCGTGGGCACCTTTGATGGTGATGATTGTGCAGTATTCATCTAGGGAGGCAACGACAATTTCATGCACATGATTTACATTTGAGTGGGTGCCTTTCCCTTTATCCTTGTTATTCCCTTTTTTGCCATGATTCGACATTGGATTTGTATATATCTTAAGATCTTGATTTCATATAGGCTGTTCTACGTTTATGATTCTTTTGTCGATGAGATCTTGAACGATTTTTTTCAATCTCATGCAGCTATTTGTGGTATGGCCTTTGATTTTATGGAATTCGCAAAGTTGATTCTCATTATACCAAGGAGGTTTCACATCCAGTTCTTGGTAATTTTCAAAGGTAGGAGCCTGAATGAGTTTTTCATCTATCAGCTTTTTCATGATTTCTAATGGTTCCCCCAAATTAGTGTACTTTCACTTGGGATAATTCTTGTTCCATTGGGGTGGTCCTCTTTGGTCATTGAGATTGTTGATTGTTGGATTGTTGTGTTGTGTGATGATTGTTTTGAAATTGGATTTGCGGTGTGGGTATATTTTGGCGAGGAGAACTAATGACCACCTTGGCATCGACAACACCATCATTAGTAATGTTTTTGTTCCTTGCCCATGTGCGAGGTTTATCGTTGTAATTGGATGGTGGGCAGTTGTTTTGTTGTTTGGGGTATGATGTTGATCCAGTGGGTGGAGTCATAAGGGCTCTTTCGATACTAAGCGCCTTGGGGATCAACTGATCATATGTGGTGATGCACTGAACCTTGAGATGAAATGCCAAGAGGCCGTCAAGGTTGGTGATAATGGTGCAAACTTGTTGTTATTCTAGCATGGTCCACTTGCTCTGATTGGCCTTGGATCGCCATTGTTGTAGGAATGAAGCGAAAGATTCACCCTTTCCTTGTTTCAGAGCTGAGAGTTCTTCTAGACTAACATCCATTGCAATGTTGCATACATAGTTCTTAATGAATGCATCTATAATTTCTTAAAATGTTCTAATGCCTGAAGTTAAGTGAGAGAACCATTCCATGGCATGACCTGCCAAACTCCTAGGAAATAGTCACATTAGATAAGTATCATCGTATGCAACTTCCATGTAATGAACCTGGAATTCCCTTATGTGATCTTCAAGGTTTCCCATCCCTCAATATTTGTCAAATTTTGGGATCTCAAATTCCTTGGGGAATGGTTTCATTACTAGGCTCCTATCAAATGGATACAGACACAAGTTGCTTGGTGTCTTCGTTGTTCACCCTGATTGAAGATCGAGCACTTGTTGTGAGAGCAACTTGATTTGAGTCGTCACATCATTTTGTGGATCAGGGGGTGGGATGAAGGTGTTTTGAGGTGTTTCGATTGTGGGTTGGATGGGTGGGTTGGTTGGTTTGTTGTTTTATTGTATCTGTATGCTATGTTGAGCTAGGTAGGCTTCCACCTGCTTTTGTATGAACAACGCCTGTTGTTGATCTTGTTGTTGCTGCACTAAGATTTGTGCTTACTGTTGTTCCAACAACGCTTGTTGTTGTGCTTGTTTCTATTCTAACAACACTTGTTGTTGTGCTTGTTGCTATTCTAACAACGCTTGTTGTTGGGCTGCTAATTTAGCTACTTTTTGTTGCTCTTGATATTGCTTAATTGCTTGTTGATATGCTTGTAATTACGCTGCTTTTCTTTGTGCAAGAAGTTGTGCTTGTTGTGCTTGTGCTTGTGCCACTTGTTGTTGTAATAGAGCTTGTGCTTGAGCAATTTTTTGTGCTTGCAATGTTTGAGTAGCTTGGGCAGCGTGTTATTGTATTTGTTACAATAAAGCTTGGGCTTGTGTGGCTTGTTGCGCTTGTAATGCGGATTTTTGCACTTGTAATGTGGCTTGTGCAGCTTGGGTAGCTTGCACAACTTGAGCAGCTTGTTGAGCAGCTAGTTGTATGACCTTTTGTTTCTGCACTTGTTGGTATCCCCTTTGAAAAGCAGCTTGCAATGTCATGTTGTATTGGCTTGATGTGGTGGAAGTTGGTGGTGGTGGGGGTGGTGGTGGATTCAGAATGGCATTTGTGGTAGTGGTGAGTGATGATGTTCTATTGATGATTTGATTGGTGGATGGTGTTTTTGATGTGGTGGTTTGAGTGATAAGTGGTGCTATTGATGTGATTGGTCCTTGAGAGACCATGCTTTGCGATGTTAGGGGTGTGTTTGATGATGTTTCAATTGTTTGTACATTTGTCATATGTTATTGCGATATTGACAAGTTTTGAGCGTTTGGCATAATGCTTTGATTGATGCTTGGGATGTTTGTTTAGTTGATAGTTGGTAGGGGGGGAAGCCCTAAGACAAGGAGTGGTGTGGATGATAATGGCAATGGTGGTAGAGGTGGAAATGTGAGGGGCGTGAGTCCTTGCGAAAATGTTGTGGTGTCGAATATGCCTCCTAGTCCGAACATATCTCCCTCCTTTTACAAATTTGTGAGGAGAGAAGTTTGAGGTGTAGCGTGAAAAAATGATGATGATGGATCATGATGGAAAGTGAGAGGAACATTCTTATGTAATGGGTTTTTAGGTATGTTTTGTTCCAAGATGGTATTTGCATCCAAGCTTTGATTATTAACAAGGGGGTGTGTTTGAATAGCATTAAGAAATGCATTTTCCTTATTAACATTAGGTTGGATTGGAGCAAGAGATGTCATGATTTGCAGAATGTTTCAATGAGTGATATTTTGGGATGGGGGTGTGGATGAGATGGGAATGGTGGATGAGATTGGAGGAAAAGATGTCTCCACTATGGTGCTCATGTAAAAATCTGAAGGCAATTTGGCCCCTTGCTTTGCTAGTTCAAGCATGTATAATGAAGGGTTAAGCCTCATCATGATATTGACGATCTTATGGTTTTCCGTATTTTGAAGCATTTCAGTTATTTCGTCATGAGACATCCCAAAGGGGAGGTCCTCTCCTTGGGCTTCTTCTTGTGGGTTTTGTGATGATGTTAGAAGGTTAACCGTGAGATTTCTGGACCCAACGAGATTCATTTCAGGAGTGTTTTGACTTAAATCACTTGAAGCGGGTGTTTCTTTGTTGGCTTCCATGCTCTTCTTGTATTGAGATCTAGTTTGAACCATAAAACAAAGATCAATTTTTTAAGAATGGGAGATGAATCTCTTGATTCTTTGGATTGATCTTTACTTTATGCCCAAATTAGAAAATTTTAGGATATCTTGAGGATCGAAAGATTATACGATGATGTAAGGGATGGATGATGTGGATGTTATGATCTTTTGATAAATCTTGAAAGAGATACTAGGCTTTTAGGACTTTTGGATATGTTTCGGATTTTTGATTTTGATTTGATTTTGGATTTGGGATTTGTCCTTTATTTTGATTTTGATTGCTTTTGATTTTGAACAAAAAGACCCTAAGATGTTGGATGATTTATCTAAGGGATATATTTGATCAAAGGATGATAAATTGAATATGTGTGGGGAGAAGGATGTATCTACCCACACCTATTCACACGAGATGATAGTTTCACTAAGCATATGAAGAAGGATTCATCTACATATAGTGAGCTAAACAAGATGATTGTGATAACTTTGACTAAGAATATGCAAAAGGATGCACCTACACATACCTAGCCAAAGGTGTTTTTGATAAATTTTTCAAGGATTTAGTCTCAATGATTTTGATGATTTTTTATTTTGCCAAAAAATTTAGTATTAAGGATGATTTCAATATTTTCCAAAAGGTGATTATGAGATGATTTTTGTTTTGACATTTCAACGATGGATGAAAAAGATTTTGATTTTCTTTGATCCTAAGATGAACCTAAAAAAGACACTTTGTTTTCCTAGACCTAGGTATTGAAGAACATACAATGCTTCTATAGACCTTTGTAACCAAGAAATGATTCCATTTGAACATACTTTTTCAGATTTTGAAATAATGACTTTTGCTTTGGAATTTTTCAAGAATCGTGAGGCTTAAACACACATGAAAGTTCATTTTGCTTAGCTTTACTTAATTGCTTATTTTTACCAAAAACACTTTCTTCGATTAATTTTTCAAACAAAGATGTCCAATGTCTAAATTTCTTCAAACCCCACAAGATATGTTATGTGGAAATTCGATGAACTCAAGGCAAAGGTTTTCCTATTGTTTACTTTAGTAGAAAAATCGAGATGTAATCCAATGTTTAGAAACCTCTAAGGATGTAAATCCCAAGGGAAAGCAATAACATATGGATTGAGTCAATTGTATTTGTCTCCCAAAGGGTTTGAAATTTGGATGAAGATGTTAAATGTTTGTTTTCAAGATGTTTTCGATCAAGCAATACATTTTGTAACCCAAGAATAAGTACAACCCTATGGATGTGTAAGACAATATTTATTGGATTCCCACTTGGACAAGTCTAGCTATGCTTATCTTTAGTGAATGGTTAGATGCTTGACCCCACTAGCTCCCCTCCACGACACTCACTTATACGAGGCAGCCAAGCAACAACACCCATGAAACTCCCATGCCATGTTTTCCATTTCTACTAAAAGACTGTAAAAATGTGGGGTGGCTTGAGAATGACTGTTCTTGTACCAACAAATAGATTAAAGGATTTTGGCCAATTCTAGCACATGGGTTCTAGTAAGGACTTTCCATTCGTGGAGATTGACCCATACGACAAGAGTCCCCTTTCATATCCATCTTGTCAGAATCAACCGTGTGATATTGGAGTTTACTCCAATACCCACATTTATATACCGGTTGGAAATACTCTTGGCTTTAAAGTGTTACCGGTTGAGTCGTTCCCTTGGGTGAGTACTTTTTCCCCAAGGCAAGCCCTCTAGGATAAACAAAAGAGAGTAAAGACAAAATATGTAACTTAATCAATCTTTGATGGCAACAAAGAGAGAGAATATACGTGAAAATTCCCCCACTCACACTCACACAAGATCTTGTTCAATTTTAAACCCAAATCGAAGTGTGGAGGTGATTGCTTTATCTCACCCTAAAGTCATGAAAAAGGCCTTTTGATTTGATGAGCCCAAAATATGCTCATGATTTGGCTATCATGATGTACTTTTAAAACCTTTACTTTTGTTATTCATGGTTGTTTAAACTCTTTTGAAACCTTTTATTGGGATATCCTGTAGCAATACACTTTTATGTTCCTGTAGCCTATCATGTTGACTTATCTATATTTATTACCTCGTTTGACTCCCTAAATGACTGGTATATCGCATATAGTTTTTGAATGATGAAATAGATTTAAATATGTGATTAATGAATGTATATTGTGTATGTGCCATGCTCCTTTTCTTTCGCATATGTTACCTTGTGTTTCGCAGGTTGTTGAAGAAAGTATGATTGAGTCAAGCGCAACCGATCTCGACCTTGCAGTAAAGTCTATTTCCTACATGACTTCGAGGGAGCTCTGGCGAAGACTCTTTGACCGAAACTATTGGGAAGGATTTTAAATATCAGTTAATCTGGAAAGGGTGGAGTGCTAGATTCTCTCTGGATCGGGTTGAATGGATAAACTCATTTATGAAGTCTATTCCTTTATTTCAGGATACATTTTATATCCACATCTTTCTCTGTTAGGGTTAGTTAGTTAGTTTTTTTCCTGATTTAAATAAGTCCTCCTCCTGCGCGAGTGAGCAAGTAGAGTAAGCATAGAAGCATAGTAAGATAGAAAGGATATCAATGTGTAAGAGTTAGTATGATAATAAGAAGCATAATCTATATGACAAAAGACAAAGTTTGTTGTTAGTCTTCATATGAACAGAACAATATATACCATTCTGAGTTTATGAATAAAGATTGATGAAGTTCTGAGTTCAAAACTTACGTAATTAGTTGATGCTTGCTAAGGGGGCCCACTTAGTAAGTATCTGTAGTTAGTTAGTTAGTTGTTCCTTTTCTGTTGATCATCAGTTAGATTTCATCTTTGAAGTTTCTGTGCAAACTCAGTCTTATATTGTTCCTGCATCATCGGGAATCCATCCCTGTGTTTGTTCCTGCAACATAAGGCCAGTTCATAGTTTGTTTCTCAGTCGTAGTTGTTATGATTTCTAGTTTGGTTAAATTATGGTTGAGTTAAGAGAACTTTGCATTACCTTTCTGTAGCATAGGTAGAATTCTTTCCAAGTATTTATTTCCGTTAAGTTGTGACTGAAACTAGTTCTTAGTGCATATATTGTGCTGCTCCATTCAAAGTATACGTTGCCTAGTTTGACAAGTACATGAACGTCCATGAAGAGGTATTAGTCGCCTGCTGGAATGTCCAATTCCTAGGATAGGTTTTGTCATTATTTTCATATCCTTTTGTGGGCGCGAACATTTTTGGTGCCGTTGCCGGGGATGGTGTCAAGCTAAGAACCTGTCAGAAGTCATTTTTAGCATTAGTTTAGTTTGTTAATCAAGAGTTTTCAAAATCCTTCAAATCACCATTCATTCTATTGCATGTATAGAAGAAGAGACGTGCTGGGAAGGTTTCTTCCTAAAACCTTGTTTGTTGAACTGCCATTTGACCCAGCTGACGAAGAACCTGAGGAAAATCCATTTGCTCTGATATTCCATCAAGCAAATATGGAAAATAATCCACCTAATCCACCTCCTACTTTTGAGTTTCCCATTGTTTCCCAACAAGATATTGATAACCTTAAAAATATTCCTTCTTCATTACTTCCCAAGTTCTATGGCCTAGTTACAGAGGACCCTGAAACTTTCCTCTTTGAGTTTGATATCCTCTGTCGCAGCTATGATTACACTTTAGATGCTCACAAGCTGAAGTTGTTTCCTTCCACCTAAAAGGAAGGAGCCCTTAGGTGGTTCATGAGTTTGGGAAAAGGTGTTGTTGATAGTTGGGCAGCCATGCAAACAAAATTCCTTGAGAAATATAAGGAATATTGTAAAAGTGGCAGTAAGGGAGACGATATATTCAGAATTCAACAAAAGGAGGAAGAAAGTTTGGAAGACTACATCTCAAGATTCTTGTTTTCCCTGAAAAAGAATTCAAACCATACTCTCAACGAAGAATCTTAGAAACTACTTTTTCTAATGGGAATCAGTGATACCTATATAGACGCCCTGGACCTGATGGGAGGAGGTGATATAACCTAACTGCCTTAGGATGATATCAAGAAAATATGTCTTAATTACTCCTGAGAAAATGTGAAGAAGGGTAGAGGTCATCAAGCCACAGTGGGAAAGTCCTCTACTAATGGAGTTTCCCAGATGGAGATCACAAATTTGTTGTCAGATTTCAAACAGGATATCATAAACAACATGGCTACACAGTTGGACACTATGCAAGCTCAGAAGAAACATGAGGAAGCTGAAGCAATGCTGGCCGAGTTTTGTCCGCATTGTAGATAGAAGAAACGTGACTACAGATGCAAGATGGTGGCCAACATGGAGGCTAAACAGTTGCCTACCGATTTTAAGATGATAGAAGGCAATGATGACCAAGTCTTCTTTGTTGCACAAAGGAGGCCATGGGCCCTAAGACAAGGTATGCCTCCGGACCCTTTGCAAAATTTTGGTTCATATAATAGTCAATGGAAAAATCAGTACCCTCCAAACTATGGTCCATACTCCCAACCTCAGTGGAATAACCCTTGGCCAAATGCCCAGCAAAACCATTGGCAATCCTCACAAGGGAATTGGCAATCACCACAGCAGAATCAGTGGCAACCTCCACAAGGGAATTGGTAGCAGCCTAATCAATGGAGAGGAGGCTAGCAATGGTCAAATCCACTCGTTGGTTTCCTGCAACAACCCCAGCAGCAATCCATTATGCCACCTCCTGCAGCTAATCAAGGTCAGAGTCCAAAATCAACCCAACTACCTGCTCAGGCAGCACCTAATCCAAATAACCAGCAACCGCAGCAGCAACAAGTCTGTTTTGTTGATCCTAATCATCAGCCTACCTGTGCTCTTAACCTGAATAATATTAATTTACATTCAGGAACTGTGTTTCCCACACCATCTCCTCCCATAATCTCAAAATTACCATCTGAGGAGACTGACCAAGAAGAAGATATCAATGACCAAGCCCAACCAAATCAGCCAGTTCAGATTCCATCATTACTTAAGCCATTTGATAAAGTGTCCCCTCCTTTCCCACAAAGGTTGGAAGGTGAAAATGTGAAAAAACAAGAGGAACCTACCTTTGACATCCTTGACCAGCTAAAGCATATATGTGTGAAAATTCTCTTGTTCCAAGTAATCAAAGAAGTACCTATCTATGGCAAGGCCATCAAGGAGGCATGTTTGAAGAAACTGGGGAGGAAAAAGAAAGACCCTCAAACTATCCATGTAATAGGCCAACTCTCTGACTTAATGCTTGGGAAGCTTAGCATCCCAAAATATTTAGATCAAAGAAGTCCTATTGTGGATGTAAATGTTAATGGGTTGCAAATTAAGAATGCTTTAGTAGATCTTGGTGCAGCTATCAATGTCATGACAAAGGACCTGGTTGTAAAACTTAATATTTCAGAAATAAGGACTACACCTACAATATTACAACTTGCTGATAGCTCAACTGTCAAACATGATGGGGTAGTTGAAGACTTGGTAGTCACCTTGGATTCCTGGGAGTACTCTACTAATTTTATGGTCTTATCTCCAAAGGCATCATTGGGGGGATACCCTGTCATACTAGGAAGGCCTTGGTTGGCTACTATTGATGCTTGCATTGGTTGTAAGTTGGGTGACATGACAATATCTGATGGATATAGCACAAAGAAGCTTACCCTCTATTCTCCAGCCCTGCCCCAACTTGAGTCTGGAGATGTTGTTTGGCCAGATTTGGGAGAAGAGGAGGAAGTGAACTCCATGGCGAATTTAATGATGATTACCAGAGAGCCTTTCATTGCACAACAAGAAGAAGAAGATATACTGTCCAATATCCTGCTGAATAACTATGGTACTGAATACTTTCATTGTGAAAAAAATCCATGTTCCTTGCAAACTATTCTTCTTTCATCTACATCAGCTCATTATCCTGTAGCAACTGATTGCTTACACACCTTACTACCCCATGAGGTAGACATGCCATTTCTGTCTGAAGTATCTATGATAGACTTAACCTCCCAAGTTGAGGTAGTTGCAGGAAAAAGCTTGTGCATTAATAAAAACCTCACCAGTGAGCAACAAGAATCTATGATCAAAATGCTTACTAGTCATAAGTCAGCTTTTGCTTGGGACTATGGGGATATGATGAGTTTAGACCCAAAACTCTGTACACATCGCATATACATTAACAGTGAGTTCAGAGCTATCAGGCAGCCTCAAAGAAGAATCAATCCAGCTTTGAGAGAGATTGTTAAAGAAGAATTGCAGAAAATGTTGACAGCTGGCTTTATCTACCTAATCTCCGATAGTCAGTGGGTTTCCCCATTGGTCATTGTTCCTAAGAAATGAGGAAAATGGAGGGTATGTGTAGATTACAGAGAGCTCAACTTGGCAACAAAGAAAGATTACTTTCCTCTTCCATTCATTGATCAAGTTCTAGATAATTTAGTTGGGAAAAAGTACCTCTCATTCTTAGATGGCTTCAGTGGGTACAATCAAATCAAGATTGCTCCTGAAGATCAAGAAAAGACTACTTTTACATGCACTTGGGGAATGTTTTCCTATTCAGTTTCGCCTTTTGGTCTCTGTAATGCTCCTACAACTTTCTAGAGGGCAGTCATAAGTATCTTCTCAGACATCTCATATGATTGCATGGAAATATACATGGATGACTTTACTATTTATGGTACAACATTTGAGGAAGCTTAGGACAACTTAGAGAAAGTACTACAAAGATGTGAAGATCACGGCCTATAGCTAAATAGTCAAAAGTGTTTCATAATGATGCAGGAGGGAATAGTGCTCGGTCACTATATTTCTGCTGCACGAATTCAGGTTGATCCTACTAAGATTGAGGTCATTTCTAAGCTACCCTCTCCTACTAAGTAGAAGGAGGTACAAACCTTTCTAGGCTATGCTGGCTACTACAGAAGATTCATCAAAGATTTTAGCCAAATAGCAGGCCCCTTATACAGTCTGCTGAAGAAAGATGCAGAGTTTTCTTGGACCGAGGAATGTGAAAAATCATTTCTTGACTTGAAAGTCGCCCTGACACAGGAACCTATTCTGAAAGGACCTGATTGGTCACTTCCATTTCATATTCATACTGATGCATCGAATTATGCAATTGGAGTAGTGTTAGGGTAGAAGGATGGATCAAAAAAACATGCACTCTACTACATAAGCAAAAATCTGTAAGGGGCTGAATTCAACTACACTATTACAGAAAAAGAAATGTTGGCAATCATCTATGCCATCAATAAATTTAGGCATTACATCACTGGTTATCAGATATTTGTCCACACTGATCATGCAACAATCTAATATCTCATGAACAAAAGCTCAATATCTGGGAGACTGGCAAGATGGTTATTGCTGATGCAGGAATTTGACATTATAATTGTGGACAAGCTAGGTAAAGCCAATGTGGTTGCTGATTTCCTTTCTAGAATTTAAAGGCAAGAAGACTCTACACTTATTGAAGAATCCTTTCCTGATGAGCACCTATTTGCAATCAAGGTTATTCACCCATGGTATGCTGATATAGCAAATTATCTTGCAATAGGAAGAACTCCTCCTCACTTCTCCCCTAAGGAAAATAGATTATTGGTAGAGAAAAGCTTTAACTTTTCTTGGATTGCAGATTGAATGTTTTATACAGGGTCAGATCGCGTTATGAGGAGATGTGTACAAGAGGAGGACACTCATGATAGACTGCATGCAAGCCATGATGAGCCATGTGGTGGAAATTTTGCTGCCAAAAGAACAACAATGAAAATTTTAAATACTGGCTACTATTGGCCAACTCTGCATAGAGATGCAACCAAATATACCAGGAGATGTGATAGATGCCAAAGGATGGGAAGACCAACTCGCTTTGATGAGATGCCTATATTTCCACAAGTTGTAGTTACACCCTTCGACAAATGGGAACTGGATTTTGTAGGACCAATTGATCCACCTTCCAGTGGTAAGTCTTACATCCTTGTATGCACAGATTATGTCACAAAATGGGTAGAGGCTAAACCTATGAAACATGCTAGGGATAATAAAGTGGCTGAATTCCTCTATGAGGAAATATTTACTAGGTTTGGTGTTCCTAAGGAGATAGTGACAGATCAGGGAGCACAATTTACTTCTACACTTATCACAACTTTAGTCAATGAATACAATATACGACACATAAAATCAACTCCTTATCACCCCCAGGCCAATGGCCAAGTTGAGGTCACCAATAGAGACATAGAGGCCATTTTGACTAAAACTGTAGATTTTCATAGGAAGGACTAGGTCACAAGGTTACCAGAAGCTATATGGGCCTACCATACTACCTGGAAGACTGTTACAGGATATACACCTTTTGAAATAGTGTATGGTAAAATAGTTGTGATGCCAATAGAATTTGAACATAAAACTCTCAGAACAACACTGGAGATGGACATGGATTTAACAAATGCACAAAAGAACAGAATCATGTAGCTCAATGCTCTGGATGAGCTCTGAAAGCATGCCCTGCAGCACACTGAGATGATACAGAATCAACGAATAAGGTGGCATGATAAATACATTAAGGAAAAGAAATTCAAAGAGGAGATTGGGCTCTGCTTTATGACTCACGATATAAGGACAGTCTAGGAAAACTACAGACTAGATGGTTGGGCCTGTATGAAATTGATAATGTATTTTCTAATGGTGCAATTTAACTTATTACAATTGATCTTGTTAGATTCAAGCTGTTAGTTAATGGACACCACCTTTTGTTGTACCATAAACCAGTCTCAAAAGTAGAATTCATGCAACATTTCATTTAGGATCCTGCCACTACTCTTCCTGTAGCCAAAGGCTTTAGCCTTTCTCCTACAGCTTCACTGTAATTTTGAAAAGCATGCTCATAATAAAGGTTTCCTTTTTAAGGAAACCCCTTTTTCTTCATTTCCACTTGTCGCCACATATCACTTTTTTATCTTCCATCCATCCATCCCATCCATCCATTCCATCCATTCATCTCATCCACCCATGTCACCCATCCACCTCATTCATCCACACCCTTAATTATGATATCATTCCCAACTGTCACCTCATGCCGAAGCCGTCATCTTTCTCAACACGTACACACATTTATTGAAAGGTATGCCATATCTTTTGTTATCGCATCTTTGATTTATTTCATTTTATTCATTTACTACTATGTCTGTATCAGTCATTATTACCCGATCTTCGCCTATTCTTTAGTACATGTGAGGACACATGTCATACTCTAAGTAGGGGGTGGGTTAATCCACTTTTTAAACCTGTCTTTTTGCCGCTGCCATAACTGCTTAGATAATCTTTCTTTATTCTTTTCTGGTACTTTCCAAATATGATCGCATGTCTTTTTCATTGCATATTTTTCATTGAAAATCATGATTAAGACTGTGTGTTTAAAAGTTCATTTTTGAAAAGAAGAGAAAAGTGACAGCGGGACATAATATAATCAAAACAAAAAGGGAAACAGAAGGGGAAATTTTTGGATTTTCAGCAAAGAGTTGAGTTCAACTAACGCAAAACTATGAACATGGGTGGTCAGCTAGTGCGACATGAGCCTGTAGCTCATGAGTTATTAATGCAAAATCCTCAAACAGTCTAAGCATTCAGCCTCTATGGATGGTTGAATTACTTTTTGAGTTTAGATGCTTTTAATGAGGAGGCTGTAGGAAAATTTTTGAGAACCTTTTCTGAAGGGGAGGCTATGGTATGGGGTCTAACAGTTGTTGTAACTGAAGAAAGAATTTCAGAGGTAACCGGGTTTCCAGCCATTGGAGAAAATTTTTCTTTGGATGCTGCCTCTACAAGGGCTGAATTTTCAGTACCCACTGACGGACCTTTGGAAGTTTCCAAGCAGGGATGCAAGCGAGTGTCATTGCCTCCTCCATACCCAGAATACGCTACTTTCATCATTAGGTATTTAACTTGTGAATGTTGTTTCTCTTACCTGCATTCTTACCATTTCAAATTGCTAAGTCATATGAGGCATGGGTTAGCTATAAATGTTCTAAACTTTTTGATAAAATTTCTGGAACAATGTGGCCATGGAACCCAACAGGGGAAGGATAATTCTATTGCTCACCATGGCCTCATAAAATTGTTGATTGCATGCTCTTTGAGAGATGTATCACCTCTTTCCTAGCAATAATTTGTTGCCCAAAAGAGCTTGCAAATTACAGAACCCCCTCAGGCACTTGCCCCACGACCTCGAAAAAAGAAAGAAGAAATAGCATCTACCAGTAGAAGAATAGGGCAAGGGTCATCTACTCCTGTAGCACCTGGTCCTGCAGCTCTTACACTAGAGTTCTCTGCCCGGGTACAAACTAGGTCTGCTGTTAGGAGAGAGAAGGGAAAAACAAAGGAAGGAGAGTCATCTAGGGCGGAACAAACCCCAGAATCTGACCCTCGTTCTCAGAAAAGGCAACACTCTTCTCTTGCAGCATTTTCCCCTGCAAGAAAATCTCCTACAACAACACCTGTTGCCATCACCAGTTCACCATCATCCTTTGACAAGGCAGAATCCTCTAGATAGTCCAGGAAGAGGAAGGCTACGAGAACACCTCCTGCAGCTACACCATTGCCAAGAAGAGTTTCCACAAGGAAACAATGTAAAGTATCCCCTGCTTCACCTCAACCTGAGGTTATTATAATTTTAGAAGAATCTGTAGAGTATGAATATGATGTTTCTCATAATGTGTCTGAGAGTGTTGCACAGAGTTCATTCGTTCTTGAAGAAGAACAAATTGAGACAGGGGAAATTGAGCATAATGAAAGGGGGGTACCAAGTCTTGATGACTTGGCTGCTGCTGCTATGCAGATTTCAGAGGAAGTGCAGTCTTCTCCACCGTAGCAACAAGAATTCATCCTGCAGCAAGAGGAGGAACAGACTGAATAATTGGACGTGGCCAGTGAAGCTACATTTCCCCCCGCAACTTGTCAAGCCATTATTGTTTATAAAAAGACATTTTTAATTGAATTTTTGGAATATGTTAAATCTAGATGGAAACCAGCTACATTGCAAACCCTGACTTTTTGCCACCTAGCCCAGACTGAAATGCAACAAAGTCTACGGGAGGAAGAAAAGAAGAAACTGAAAAGGGAAGTTGAAAGGCAGAAAAAGGAAATTCAGGAGTTAAAAGAGAAAATGGATGAAATGCTGCAGGTAACTGGTCAGATTATGGAATGCAGACCACCACCCAGAGTTCATGCTTTGTGCCTCAAGGAACAATTCTTATGGTTCCAACTAATGAGAATTTCCAAAAATCAAGATCCTATACTTCACACTGCTAGAGAATTCTATGATGCATACCAAGCAGCTCCTAATTGGCTAAGAAATTCTTTGTGTGAATTCTATTTACATGGCTTTATAATTCCATTTGAAACAAAGTGGAATCCCCTGCTGTACATTGGCGATATCCATTTTAGATCCCTTATGTCTTGGGCGGAAAATGAAACAAATTATGGCAGACAATGGGAAACATATGAAGAAGCTGAAAGGAATGAGCCTGATCCATTGAGCCCTGAGAGTTCAGACCCCCATGCAATGTTGAAAACCTAGTTTACTCTGGCATATGGCTTTAATAATAATATAGCCAGGATGAAAATATTTGATATGAGAAAACAGGTATATGATGAGTTTCAGGAACAACCATACTCATTTTGGAGGTTGTCATACACCACAATTGAGAAGAGGTGGGAAAGATTAACTGTTGGGCTAAGAAGGTCCGAGCCTCACAGTCCCCTGAATTTTACAGCAGCTCTTAAACGATCAAGCAGATACATACAACTGGGACTTCAAAAGAGGTTTAAATTATGGTTGCCATTGATGTTTAGACCTCCTGTGCTAATGTGGCCCCTTTATCCTTACCAAGCTACAAATATCGATGAAGATACTGAAGCTCGTAGGTATGAAAGGTGGCATAGTTTCAGAAGTTTTTGTTACAAATTTGGAACTCCATTTCAGAGTCATGCTGCAACCACTGATTTAAGAGAAACCACCAAAAAGTGTAATGTTGGAGGACCAACATTGGGTTAAGTAGGGGGAAAATGATGAGCCCAAAATATGCTTATGATTTGGATATCATGATGTACTTTTAAAACCTTTACTTTTGTTATTCATGGTTGTTTAAACTCTTTTGTAACCTTTTATTGGGATATCCTATAGCAATACACTTTCATGTTCCTGTAGCCTATCATGTTGACTTATCTATATTTATTACCCTGTTTGACTCCCTAAATGACTGGTATATTGCATATAGTTTTTGAATGATGAAATAGATTTAAATATGTGATTAATGAATGGATATTGTGTATGTGCCATGCGCCTTTTCTTTCGCATCTGTTACCTTGTGTTTCACAGGTTGTTGAAGAAAGTATGATTGATTCAAGCGCACCCGATCTCGGCTTTGCAGTAAAGTCTATTTCCTGCATGACTTCGAGGGAGCTCTGGCGAAGACTCTTTGATCGAAACTGTTGGGAAAGATTTTAAATATCGGTTAATCTGGAAAGGGTGGAGTGCTAGATTCTCTCTGGATCAGGTTGAATGGATAAACTCATTTATGAAGTTTGTTCCTTGATTTTGGGATACATTTCATATCCACGTCTTTCTTTGTTAGGGTTAGTTAGTTAGTTGTTTTCCTGATTTAAATAAGTGCTCCTCCTATGCGAGTGAGCAAGTAGAGTAAGCATAGAAGCATAGTAAGATAGAAAGGATATCATGTAAGAGTTAGTATGATAATAAGAAGCAGAATTTGTATGACAAAAGACAGCGTTTGTTGTTAGTCTTCATATGAATAGAACAATGTATACCATTCTGAGTTTACGAATAAAGATTGATGAAGTTCTGAGTTCAGCACTTGCGTAATTAGTTGATGCTTGCTAAGGGGGCCCAGTTAGTAAGTATCTATAGTTAGTTAGTTAGCTGTTCCTTTTCTGTTGATCATCAGTTAGATTTCATCTTTGAAGTTTCTGTGCAAACTCAGTCTTATATTGTTCCTACAGCATCGGGAATCCATCCCTATGTTTGTTCCTACAGCTTAAGGCTAGTTCATAGTTTGTTTCTTAGTCATAGCTGTTATGATTTCTGCTTTGGTTAAATTATGGTTGAGTTAAGAGAACTTTGCATTACCTTTCTGTAGTGTAGGTAGAATTCTTTCCAAGTATTTATTTCCGTTAAGTTGTGACTAAAACTAGTTCTTAGTGCATATATTGTCCTACTCCATTCAAAGTATACGTTCCCTGGTTTGACAAGTAAATGAACGTCCATGAAGATATATTAGTCGCCTACTGGAATGTCCAATTCCCAGGATAGGTTTTGCCATGATTTTCATATCCTTTTGTGGGCACGAACATGATTCTCAAGATCACTATAAAGCGCGAGAGAAGCGCACACGTCCTTTTTCAATGCCTTTAGTTTAAGTAAGCTTTCACGAAAAAAAAAGTTGCACTTGTTCTTTTTAAATCCACAAAGCAAAATGTGAGTTATTTTTAAGCACCAAAAGATGAGTGAGAGATACTTTTTTCAATTGTTAATCCAAGAAACAAAATCTAGTAAGTTGCATTCCTAATGTTCATTTTAGCCTTTGCAAGAAGAAATTGAAAGATTCTTTTTAAACCCAAACGAAAATTAGTGTCCTAAGAAAGAAGAGATAGTAATTTCATGAAAAAATGTTTAAACAAACACTAAAGTGTTAAAAAACACTTTAATCTTTCAAAACATCATCTTCATTACTTCTCCTCCTTTCATTTTCCCTTCTCCTTCTTTGTTCTCCTTCGTTGTCTTCCGTTAGCCTTCGTCTTCCTTCTTTGCTTTTGTTGTTTTCCTTGTACCTTTTCCTATTCCATCAAAAAGACAATTATGTGAGGATTAAATTCATTTTGATTAACTCCAAATAATAACATGATCCAAATTTGTAAGGACAAATGATTTGAATAGAAAGAGGCATTCATAAGTGAATCATGCTTTCCTTATACTTTTTAACAACAAATATAAAACTAGAAGGTTTTCTAAAAAGTTCCTCTTGTTGATAATTTAATCCCAATAAACAAAGATTTTGCATGAAAAGTTTATTTAAAGATAAAAACCATCAAATTTGTTAGACCCCTTCCTTCACACTTGATATTGAATAAAAGTTATTAAGCCCATAAATCAGCCATAAATCTTTTAAACACATCCTTTTAATCCTAAACGTTGACTATTTCAAAATAATCACAATGATGTAACAAATTTTGAAAGCTCATAAATTTTGTCAACCCTAAGGACTACAATTTAAAAAAAAAATGTACCCAATTGGTTGCTAAAGTCATTCCTTAAAGCTAAATATTGTTAAAAGATCAAATGTGAAAGGCTTTTATTTTATTTTTTAACTTTAAAGCAAAGTCAACTGTTCAGTCCAAAGCTTTTAAAAGAAAGATAAGATTTGAAAGAAATGCATTTTTTTTGTATGATGTAAATCAGACTTGTCAACCTTTGCCAGCATACACCTAATAGGGTATTTAAGATAGGGCACTGTCATCTATAAAACTCATAAAGACCAGACAAAAATATCTCACCTTTTGGCAGGACGTCTAGATATAAGAAAAAGATGTGTTAGTACAAACCTGGCACATTAAAGAAAAGTAGATATGTCCTTAATATCAGGCAACAACTATCTTGGAGACTTATATGCGCAGATGAGTCTCAGCTACACGGTAGAGAAACATTTCAAAATGAGTTCTTGACTCAATTTAAGACAAACATATGATCGAAAACAAATGTCCAAGTTGGCCATTAGTGTTGTGAATTGTTTCAAGTGCTTTCTCACCAGTAAACACAATAACAATTGAGTGATAATGAAAGGGTTTGCATTGTAATTAAGAACGCTTGTTCTTATTCCTCGAAGTCTTGCCTCTTCCTATATAAATAAAACAACCCATCACCGCTGCATACTCCCAATGTTTCCTTTCCCTCCTTATGTCTAATCATTGAGTGATTGACAATGTATCTTCTGGTAGATAGGAAAAGTGCACCATTTCATAATATTCTACCTGCCACCCTTCTTCCTTCCACACTTCTTCTTCTACTATTAACACTCATAAACCAACATCTGTTCTAACTGTTAAATTCATTATATCCATTCTATTCATGCAGACAACAGCTAATGCTTATTACGCCTTTAAAAGTAGACAATGACTAGATATTTAAGTGTTAAGAACATACAACGATATGACATATGATAATGGCACATAGTAGAAGTTGGGATGAATGAATAATATGATTTCAACAACTTTTTCCAGAAAATCAAGGGCACGTGTAAGGAAAAATTCAACAACCCTTGTCAGCGAAGTCTACAGACACTATTGGATGTCCTCACAAACGGAGGCAGATGGGATTAACACTTGACCCAACTATTTCTTGTGCATTTGACAGTGACAGACATTGATCAAACTGTAAAAGCTATAAAGTAAAATTCAAACTATGTAAGAAGACCGAGCATAAATGTAAGAAACATACAACAAAATCCTCTCAGTAGATAATGTATATTTCGAATACAACAAAGAGACATTTTAAAAAAAAAATCTGTCATTCAAATCACATCTTATAAATCCACTGTTGGAGAGATAACTTCATGCCTCAAGCAAGTATTGAATGCAACAAGAGACAAGTTGCGCCTACAAGGTTGTGACCATACTCAACAGAAACAAGGGACAAGGTGTAACTTAATACGCATCTTCCTGTAGTTGGATCCTGAAAATATGAGCTAAACCGATAAAACTCAGGATAGTGATTTGCATTTAATGCCTGTCATATAACACCTATATATGACTTAAATGAGCAGACTCATGAAACACTACCGAGCTTATCAATCTAGTGTTTAAGAAGGTGCACAAAATATGAACAAGAGAATAGTCAGATATGGAAAAAGACAGTCATTATGACAGAATGCAATCATAAAAGGAATGAAAAGCACAAGAATGCTGAAGCATAAACCATACACGTTAGCCTTTGGAAATTAATTCAAGATATAGAAGCATAGGCTAAACATGTTAGCTTTTGGAGACTTTCCAGCAAATGAAATCCAATATTAAACTATCACATCAGTTATTAGCTTTTGAAGACTTTCCAGCAAAATCCCTCCTTCTAGCGCCATGATGAAGCACCCAAAAAATATGCAAACACTCATAACCTCAAATGCACATTAAATCATGGGTTAGTCATATGCAAATCCATCAAATGCCTCTATGAAATAACAATGTCATGCTCCAAAGATGCAAACAAATAACAAAGAAGATCAAAAAGACATATAGAAGCAAGACAAGCACCTATTCCATATTGGATTGGTGTCAAATGTGCCAATGACCCTTTCCCAATCCTTGCTAAAACTCACAAGATGCAATGCAATATGATGAAGAGAAAAATTAGTTCTCAAATTAAGAGAGTAACTTTGCATGAAGATGTAGATGATGGGTGAAGCCATAATAGTGGTTTACAATTCAAGGAAGGAAAACTCACAAAAAACAACCCCAAAGCAAAAAAAGTGATTTTGGGGGTTCATACGAACCTACTGGTTCAACCAAATGCATTATGGGTTCCCTCGAACTAGTGTTCAAGTGAACACCTTCAAATTTTGGCTGCCAAAAAACAAAAAAATGCATAGCAAAGGGGGTTTGAGCAAAACCCCTTAAAGAGGTTTTCTCAAACCATGGTTCGGCTGAACCCTAGTTTGAGTGAACCTCTAGGGGTTTGCTCGAACCCCTAAGGGTTCATTTGAACCCCCCTTGCCCCTAATCCCCCTCTTGAGACACAAAAAAAGTCTATTTTTTTACGCTTCAGAGCTTGGGTTGAGGATAAAAATGGAGAATTCTTCAGAAACGCTTCTGGAATCAGATAGTCCTCAGAATGAGCTATCCAACAAATATAATTTTTGTATGTTTTTATTTTATTATATATTTATTTTTTTTGTTTTATTAAACATATGTTCTTCACCGAAAATGAAGGTCTCTGTTATGCACATGTGGAAAAATAGTAGATTATAAAAAAAAAAATTAAAAATATGAGTACACCAGCTATTGAAGTCCTTGATCCAACCAAAAAAAAAAACTTGAATTTTGATATATACAAAAAAAGTTACGCGTTATACGGTCGCGCTATGTCTAAATTGTAATTGGTTTGACTTGGAAACTTGATTAAAGAAAAAATATTGAATTTAAAACTATCTAACCAAGTGGAAGCACTAGATATCAGAGTTACAAATCTAAATTCGAAAGAATTAGAATTTTATCCTTCATGGAAAAAAAGTTATGCATTATACAGTGTGCGTCACTTTTTAAAAATGATGTTGTTTGAAAAAAACCAGTTTTCGTGGGAGATGGAAAAAGAAGTGCAATATTATTCCAAAAATTTTGAAAAAAATATTTTTAGAATCTACAGACAAAATTGATGAGACTCTAGTTTGCATCATCTTCAAATTCCTCATGGTTTAGCCGCTATAGGTGCCCGAATGTGAATATTTAGTTAAAAATAATAATTTCAGTGTCCAGTTTGGCCAAAAATTGTAAACCAAGTTGAAATAAAATAAGGATTTTAATAAATCAATAAATTGATTTATTTGTGCAAGTGGGAAAAGCTAGAGGATGTGATGGGTGGTTAGGTTAGTTTAATCAGGATTAGATTAGCTTAATGATGATTAGGATTTTTTTGACACATTTGCCTTGAATATTTGGATTTATTTTAAATCAAGAGGGAGAAATATGAATTTGGGATTTAATTAAATGAATGTTTGATTTATCTAATTAAAGGGATGATGGAAGATAAAGGTGGATTAATTCAAGGAATATGAATCTAGGGAATTATTTATGAGAGATGAAATGTTATTATTTGATTGAATTATTTAAATGAGGTAATGGTAGGCTCAAATCAAATAAAGTTAATTTATTTAATTTAAATGGATGATGAACCTGATTTACCTGATGAATGGACCTAATTGAATGCATAATGCTAATTTTGCATGTCTACAATTCCTTGCTTACCAAATGCTAGATGAGAGCTGCAAGCAATAAAAGATGTCCTACAAATTGAAAAAAGAGAGCAAAATATCTTATCTTGGCCTGAAATTAGCTCTTCTCTTGTTAATGAATACAACACTGAAGGTTTATTTTCAATGGCCTTTCCAACATTGTTCCCCATTGGACTAGCACTTCCCCTTCAACCGAGAAATATTAAAATTTAGTTGAATGAATATGCCCTCCACCTGATGAGATATTTTGACCACATATTTGGAAAACATGTTAGGTTTAGATATTTTCTCTACAACTTGATTATGAGACATTGCAACCAAAAAACTATCTTTGTTTTTTGTTAGAGCGGATCTTGAGGACAAAATCACTAGGTCATTGACTATTTTGTGGCAATAGCTTCAAGCTTCTCCTGACTACCAACTAGTCGAGTAGTTGATGTGATCTGGTGCATCGTTGCACGGGACCCACTCTTTCTGGAGCTCTTGTCGAGCCCAACTAACTGCTATGATTGAACAGCTTGGTATACCCTCCCTTTTTTTCACTTTGAGTTGTGCAGACACAAAATGGATTGACCTACAAATTTTTTTCTCTTCTGCATCTTGTTTAGTAATGGAGCCTTGAACACAAACACTAATAGATAGTGTTGTTCAGAATCCACATATAACATCTTTACATTTGCATCATAGATTCTCAATTTACCATGAGGAGGTGATCAAAAAGCTTTTGCATGCAAAATATTATTGGTATAGATATGAATGGAAACATCATGGATCTACACATGTGCATGGTTTTCTATGGCTTCCAGAAGCTCCTGACTTGGATACTCTTGATTGGTCCAAGGACCATGATGTTACCACAACAAGACACTTTTTTGATAGATACGTTTTAGTTTGGAATCCATGTTTCCTTGCATAAAGATTGCTTAGAATGTATCATTGCTCTAAAGAAAACTCATGCTTGCTTACCATGAACCAGATCCTGACCAATGATCCAATCATAGATTATGAAGAGTTGCTAAACACAGTTCAAAGGCACACAAAATGCTCTGAATATACTTGTTTAAGAAGAAAAGGAGAGCAATTGCAATGTCAGTATATAAAGCACCATGGCAATAGTAGCTTATCTCTACATTAGCATCTAATGTTGAGTCTAACAACAAACTAGCAAGAAATGATGACCATCTAAATATTCACAGCCTAGTTATGCTTGCAATTTGGCATGCCAATGTTGACTACTAGCTAGTTGTTTCTAGGAAAATTGCTTTGAATTATATTTCCAAATATGTAGCTAAATCTAAGAAAAAATTAGAAAATTATCTAGATATGTTGAAAAGAGTTGCAAATACAAATATAGTTGAGGATAGAGCACTGGTTGCATATCAAAATTTCATGATGAATATGCTTGTGGAACGTGACATCTCTACATAGGAGACATGCCATATGTTACAAAAATTGTCTCTTCTTACTTCAAGCTAACAATACATTTTCTTGAATGTTTCGAAAAAAGACATGGTTTTGTATAAAAAAAGATGATACTAATGAAGAGCTGCACACAAACTATATTCACTACTATATGCAAAGGCCTCCAAAGTTAGCTGCTTTATCCCTAATTGACTTGGTCAACCTATATACACAATCACAACAACACAAAAAGGATAAATGGAAACCAAGGCACTGGCCTGGAGTTGTCCTTGTTTACCCGTTATTCAATACTACTCCTGCTGAAGATACAAAGACATTTGAAACATTTTTTTGCACTGAACTTATGTTATACAAACCTTTCCAGAACATGCAAATAGATATAGGTCTTCTAAGAGAAGAGATAATAGAAAATTGGAAACTTTTAAAAATGGCTAGTTATCATCCTTGGCATGTTAATAGACTTCCAGTTACATCCACAATTGAAGAATATGATGATAGTGATATTGATGATTTGAACCATCATCCTTCTATGGATGAATATGAATGGGAAGTTTTCTCTCAGCTTGGTGCTACTAATAACTTTAGTAAAAATTAGCTTCAGCTATTGGGTAGGTGGGATATTGATATGAACCATCCATGGAATACAAACCATGTTCCTGAAGAACTCCATAATATTGCTTTGCAGTTCATCTCATTAGCGAAGGAACAGAGTGAGCAAGCTATGGTTCAATTCTTTCCTGTAGATATGTTAGCCCATCAACTTTCACCAAAACAATAAAATTTGTCCCTTCAAATAATCCAAACCCATTACATGAAGCCTTCACCCAAAGCCCCTCTCTGCATGATTATTCAAGGGATAGTTGGCACTGGAAAATACTTCTTGATAAATTATATTCAAAAACAAATGAACACCTCTTTTGCTACACCCAATAGCTGGTTGCTCACATTGGCTCCTACAGGTTTCGCCGTGTACAACATATGTGCCTCTACAATCCATATAGCACTTTGGATCCCCATAAAGAATATGAACCCATTTCAAGGGTAGCAATTGACATTATTCCAAGAACAGTTTAAGTATATTCAACACATTTTGATCGATGAAATGAGTTTTCTAGGCCCAAAGTTGCTACTGAAAATAGATAGTCGGTTACGCCAAGCATTCCCAGATAACTAAATAGAACCATTTAGCAGTGTTTCTATGATCCTTGTTGGTGATCTTTCCCAGTTGCCACCTATCATGGATACACTTATTTATGCTTCATGCTCATTGGCTGTAGCCCTATGACACACTTTCATGGTCTCAATAACCCTAGACACTATCTTTCGCCAAAAGGAGATAGCCCTTCGCAATGAAAGTTTTGGGAAATCCTTCTCCATATAAGAAATGTTGAGGCTCTTCATGATGATTGGGAAGTGCTTATGAAACAAACAAATAAAATGATCTTAGCCACATAAAGAGAACAATTTGATGTTGCTACACAATTTTTTTTAACAAATTACTTGGTTGTATTCCACAAAAAAAAAATGATCAAACAATTAAATCTACCCATAGCCATTAGCATTGCTCAGATGGCACAACAACATGCATCTAATCATGGAGATGATGACCAACTTCTCCCAAAATTGCTACTTTGTGTTGTTGAACAGGTGATGCTAACAATGAATTTATGGATTGAAGCTGGCCTAGTCAATGGATCCCTTGGTGTTGTTACAGTTGTTGTGTACAATCCAAATTCTAAACTGCCAAGCCCACCTGACTATGTTGTTTTCCACTTTCAAAATTACATTGGTCCACCATGGGACCCAAAACATCCAAGAGACATCCCCATCCTAGCTATAAGTCGTGGGGGTTGAACACAAATTCCACTCACTAAAGCACATGGCTTAACATTGGATAGAGAAATAATAAACATAGGTAGCAAAGAGAGGCAAGGGTTGACTTTTACAACTATTTCACGTGTAAAATCAATTGAAAAACTTTGTATTGATCCAGCTTTCTCATTTGAGAGATACTTTAGGCTTGGCACCAACAAGTTCACTGCTTGTTGTCGCAACGAGGAAACACGTTTGGAACAATTGCAGCCCTTGCCAAGTGCTTCTGGTTCCACCCGATAGTCCGACTTACAAAAAAGGCTCCAAGATAATTATTCTTGCATCTACCTCAGCCTGTGTGCCATCACCTTCTCAAGCATTTTCTAAGTTGAATCTTTAAAAACCATACCAAGTAATAATTTGTACAAAATGGGTATAATGCCAAATATACACAAATAACTAGAGGCTATAGCTTGTACAGGGAAATTCCATGTTTTGATGATTATATTCTATTGATCTGCTGACTTCTTGCTCTAATATTTTGTTGTGCAATTCTTTTACTATATGGTATTCAAACCAATACACTATTTTGTATATTCCATTTTCCCATTTTTGTTTAAGTGTTTTAAAGTTCCATGATGTCAACTATTTATTGGCATACCTAGAATTCTCTTCCAACTGATTTTAATATACAGTGGTGGAAACAAACAGTTATAGTTCTTACACATTAATACATATGCAGATACAAACAACTTCAGTTGTCTAAGATGCATAGACATTGGAACCAACAATAACTAGAAAAAAAATGTTCTATAAGTCAATAACATCTTTAGAACATTGAAATATATTAAACTATATATGCACATGTTGTACATGCATTCTAAAAAAAATTGTTTTCCATTTGACTAATTATAAGTTTAAAATCCTCCAATGATGTTTTTTCTATTCCGATAGCCTATATACGCTGACTTCTCACATTTCTCCTTCATGCTTTCCTTCCAAAAATTTTAATGTCTTGCTGTTAGCTTTTCAATTAGTTTTATTTGATTCAAATTTATACAAATGTTTGTCTACAAAATTATTTTCCCGTCGTTTCACTGTTTCATTGTTCCTATATATTAGATTCATAGATATATAGTCTTGTCTACATTGATTTTCTTTTCCATCATACATGATAAAATTCCATGCTATTTATTATGGCTTGCTCAAGCATGTCCACAACAACCATGGAGTTTATTGGCTTTGTGGTTTCCGCATCGTGCCTCACTCAATGGACACAAAATGGTAGGTGCTTGCTCATGTGACCATTGATAGATCCTTGCATTGTTGCATAATGCCATGTAAATCAATACATCTAATACTCATTGTTCTAATATAAGGATATGAATTGTTTTCACTGCCTTGTGAAATGACAGACTCAGGTGTTGGTTTCATAGCATACTTGTCAAAGAAATTGCTATGCACTTCCCTTATGCACCTCCCTTATGTGCCAGTTTGGAGAGCTCTGCAACTATCCTCCTCTACAACCTATGACATCTTTTTCATTGTTCTTGCGGTAAGCCATGTTGCAATTCCTTTTCCCCATTCCATACTTATCTAATTTCAGACATGTGTTTTCATATAACAATATTAAATGTTGCTTTGTAGTTGTATCATGTTGTGCTCAACACAAAGATAGAGCAACAAGAAAAGATGCAGCCCATGTATTCAACAATTGGTCCCAGAAAGATGCCCAAAGCTCTGAGTGTAAACAAGGTTTATACTACATATTTATATTTTCCTATTTTATAGATTCAATTTTCCCCTCCCTCATGGCTAGATATCGTCTATATATTTGTTGCTTTATATAAACATTCATGCACGGATTTATACATGTACTTGACTAGAATAACTATAGTCTGTTGTTCAGATTAGATTTTCCCATGGTCCTATACTTTCCTCTTATGCAAACCCCTGTGGGAATTTCAAACAAATAGCTAATAGGAAAATGCAAACAGTTACATCAATTGCATCTTTTGTATTCATATGTTTCATGATATTTTGTTTCCCTTTTCTCTTTCAAGCTCCCTATATTTTGAATTAATATGTTTCATGTTATTCAAATTCACTTATATCGTAAAGCCCACATTAAACACATTAATTTACATGATAAGCAATTTGTGTAAAAATTGAGCTGTGAATTCAAAATTCAAGTTATACTCTTTTCTATTCAACCCAAGTGAATAGATAAATTATAAAAGAGCTATTAGAATAATACTTCACAGCTAGAAACCTACTCTTAATCTACAATTTCTCCTTTGTTAATGGCTACAAATCCAAAAGCGCACAAAGATACATGTAAACAATGAACAGACAACGGGAAAAACACTATTGCTATCCATATTTTTTCAAAATAGCAAGAAAATTTAATTGTAATTTCTCCACCCATGTAGAGGGATAATCTCTTCCAGCTCTCCAAAATCCATACAACATCAAAGATACAACCATATAAGAAGGAATAATAAGCACACATTAGTGTTATTCTAATACCTCTTTTACAATTTCTCTATTTATCTATAGGATTTAGTACGAGGTAATGCATCTGGAATTTTAAATGAAGTTTGTGGGGTTATACTCTTTTTTACATGGGTGTTTTACATAGATAATTAATTTATTGTTAATGTCTTCTTGTTATATGTTTTTAAATGGGGATTTCATCAACCCAACCATGAATAGGATTTATTGACTAATAGATCTTTTACAATTCATGTTTTTTACATAGATAGACAACACTTGTCAAGGGATTTTACTGGCAAACTGGAGCTTACCTCTTAAACAAAGGATCTACCTAAATCTTCCTCATTGCTCAATACACATAGATAACCAAAACCATAAACCAACGACGAACAAATTAATAACCCTAAACATATTTTTTAAGGAAAGAAAGGACATTTAATTGCAATTCCTCCATCCACACAGAATGATAATCTATTTCAAATATCGATAATGGGCATAAAAAAAAAAGATACAAACGTTTGACAAGAAGACATAGACAATAAATTAACCATCTATGTGAACTACTCATTTAAAATGACGTATAATATACATATATATATATATAGATGCATGTGAACATATATATACATATATATACACACACACACATGTATATACATGTATACATCTATATATATATATACATCTATATATATATATGCATGTATACATACATATACATGTATACGTATACTGGATTACATGTATATCTACATGTATGTATACGTATATATGTATATTGGGTACTTTGCATAAATGATTAATTTATTATTCATGCCTTTTGGTCTCTCCTTATTGTTCCTTTTCATAGCAGGTTGGAGGGTTTTAACACTCATGTGCTACAAAATGTGTGAGGAAGTATATTGATTCAATTTCATTGTCGAAAGACCCATTTCAAATAGTATTTTATTAATGCTATGGGAGAAATTATATCATAGCAGAATATGTGCAAAATATGTTTGGTGGCTTATTTGTGTTATTGTAATAGTTCTTGAATCTGTTTAACTTTATATCTTTAGTTGATACACTATTTGTTTTAAATTTCTATTTGTTAAGAATAGAGCTGTGACAATGCAAATGAATAAACCTATTTTCTTGCATATTTTGGAGCACATATTCATAATGCCAGAATGTGTATTCTAACAATGAAACTGAATTAAGAATATTTTCTTGCATATTTTGGTGTATACTTTCTCGCACTACAACATTCTCTGCTCTGTGCATCTTTTGAGCTATACACATTCTCTACATTTAGTCCCTTTGTGTTGTTCTAATTAATTTAAATGGAAATCCTTACAAATAAGATGCTATAGATTCTCAATTGCTACATAATTTATTCTTGTGTTTGCATATATAAATTTGCACATTCATTGACTTGCTTCTTTGTACCCTACTAACAAATAGAGTAATTGTATATGCTAGAGGTGTTTTCTCACCCAAGGTTTAATGCATTTTGTGGTTGTTGTACTATGGCTGGTGGATGAAGTAAATGTGGTTGGTCAAAGTAAATGAAATATTGAATGTAACAGTGTGGGAAAGTATATTTTGATTAAGTTTCATTACATGTATATATATATAGATGTATATATATATATATAGATGCATACATGCATATATATGTGTGTGTTCACATGTTTCCATCCACTATATGTATACATGTATATATATGTATGTAAATGCAATATTGTATGCTGGTGTGTGGGAGAGTATACTGTGATGAAGTTGTATTGTCGGAAGAGTGATTGTGGTGTTGGTTTGATAGTAGGCTATTGTTAAATTTGTCGCATTCGGCTCCAATTTTTAGCAAGTTGGAGTGTTTTAAAACTGTTGAGCTATGGAATTAGTAAGTCATTTTGCATGGGTATTTTGCTTAAATGATTAATTTATTGTTTATATCTTTCATTCTTTGCTTACTGTTTGTTTTGATAGTAGGTTTCAGCGTTTGAACATTGATGTGCTATGTAATTTTAAAATTGTTCAATGCTCTAACAACTCAATCCAATGCCCCTTGTGGTTGTCAAGCATCACCAATAGTACATTTAAGGGAAAAACTTCTCCATTATCAATAAATAAATCTGCTGACCCACTTGCAAATATTATTCGTCATTTCTACTTTCAAGTTGTGTTTATTGATTTTGGATATATATTTACTAATCTTTCATCCTTTCTTACTCATATTCTTTCCCCATCCATTGAAATACCTCTCTCTTCTATTTTCAGGTGCTAGAATAAAGCATACATGACAAATCCAAAAGATGGAACTCCAAAAAAATTTCAGTGGACATTTCATATTGCTTTTGCTTGGGGGTTTGGCTAGGGTCCTCGAGGCTCCATGATGCCAATATGGTAGGGTGGATAACAAGCATGGGTTTTCTATTTTGGTTTTTTATCCCATGTATCTTTTCTCACATAGATACATGTATAGAAAACATGGTTTTTAACAACATAAGAAATACTACCAAGTGGTTGCAATGGACTTGACACTTTTATCGTCTCACCCTAAAACAATGCACATCTGTTATTTATCTCTTTTGACTCTCCAATTGCACTAAGCAATCATTCATTTAAATTTTGATTTTTTAATTCTAAATTGTGTTGTAATTCGCTATACTTTTCTTCTATGAAAATGTTTACTGTGGGTTCCAATTCATCTGTGATTTAACTATGATTTTTAACTATTCTTTTAATAGTTGTTTTACAATTTCCCTATTTCGTCTATAATATTTAGTGGCAAATAATGTACCTTGAATCTTCAATTGAGAAACCAATTGTTACATATAAATTGGTGTCACACCTTGTCTACATAGTAATAGAATTACAGGTGGAGATGCCTATAACTAATTTCCATATCTCGTCAAAAAACACATGCATACTAAAACTTCAATTTCCAAAACTATAGAGATATACTAATTATACAAAAGTATTCAATATTGAACGTCTTCCTTTGATGGAAAAAATGTGTACTTTTTTATTCCAATTAATAAAATTCACGCATGAGTGATGACCCTTACAAAAAACTTCCATTTACATCAAAATTAAATTTTTAATTGATTGAATAACGTACACAAAAAGTGACAATATACATGTGCATCTGAAGAAAAAATTATTTTAAATTTGAAATTTAATTTAATTTTTAAGTTTCCACTTTTAAACAAATTTAAAAACTGATTTCCTGATTTTCTAATAGTATTAAATAAAATTTATAGAAAAAGTTATTTGTGATTACTTGATTCATAAATTCTAACTCATATGTTTCATTCACGATGACCTTTCCACATGCAAAAAAAAAGCATCAGCCCTCCTCAACGGGAAGATCACCCACCATGGAAGACCCCTATCGGTTGATTGTAACATGTCAGTGCATGTGACTGCTAGTATATCTTGGATTGGAAAGATGGGCTCCAAAGCAAGTAATACTAGTTATGTCGGCCCACTCTGAAAAGTTAAATTTCATGTTAAACTTTGTGTTGGAAGAATAGATCTTCTAGAAGACCTCTACGACATAACCTCCATTAATCATTTGTTAGTACTGGGAAGATATTAAGCAATATGTGCTTGGAGTCAGGTTTATTTATTTAATGGTTAGTGATGTGCACTTAATTTAACTATAATTATTAGTTCATGATAGGCAGGTTTACTATTGCAATCAATGCATTTTCTTTTGTATTAGGCACTCGACCAATGAGATTGTTTCCTTTAAAATATTTTTGGCTTTTTCCTATAGTCAAGAATTTTGTGCATATTTTTGGTGTAGGAAAATCATTTTTTATCTCTTTTTCTATTGGTTTGAGTAGGTGTATTTTTCATTTAGCTTTAAGTAAAATAGGAAAAATAGGGGAACTTTATATATGGTGGGGAACATTATATATTATGGGAAATATTTAATTAGGGATGCATGTAGTGCGAGTTTTGGTGGCAAGTTGGTTGGTACTAAAGCAGTACATGCATGTTTAATGCATTAAATGCAAACCTTGCTATATGTGTTGGACAACTAGTGTGAAGATAAGCAGAGAATGCCTGGTTAATTTGCATGTTGTTTGTTTATTGTTTGTTGAGAAGCTTGCATTTTTATGGCCATGGGTTGTCATGGTCAATGTTTGTCATTCTCTGTAATGGTAATGGTGTACAACTGGTGAGTGGCATGTCTGCTTGTTTTTCATACATAGTAATTAGAAATGTTAGAGGGAAAATTGAATGATTTTGGCAATGTTTGAATGCATAGCTAATTCATGGAATGTTGGTGGGGTTTCTGGTTTTTCTTTTGTTTATTCTTATTTGACTATCATTTGTTGGAAAGATTGTGGGTATTTTAGCTCTTCGTTGCATTTTTACATGTGGGTACATGTGCAGTGAATGCATGATTAATTTATGAATTCTTGGGTGAGTGTTGGGTTTTGTTTGTGCTCATTGTTGTTTGTGTGTTGTTTTTTGAAAATCTTGTCCAGGTTTTTTAGCTTGTTTGTTATTTTGTAAAAGTGCAGTGTTGGTGAATGTCTGGGTTGTGTATTTGTGATACGGATAACTAGTTCATGAAATCTTGGGCGAGTGTTGGATTTTGTTACTATGTATTCTTGTTTTATTATTGTTTCTTGGAAAGATTATGTGTTTTCTACCTATTCGTTGCAGTTTTTCATGTGGGTATATATGCAATGAATGCATGGTTCATTCATGAAATCTTAGGCAAGTGTTTAATTTTCTTTGTGTTTGTTCTTATTTTTTTATGGTTTGTTGAAAATTTTGTGAGTTTTTTAGCTATTGGTTGCACTTTTTCATGTTTTTTATTCTACAAAAGTGCACTAGTGGTGAATAGCTTGTCTATGTGTTTTTGACACTTGATGACTAGAAGTATTGCTTGTTGTTATAGGGTGTAATGGTGTAAATGGGTATAATGAATGCATTCATTATGTGTTTATTGCTTGTGTGGGTAGTAGGGTATGAGCAAGGCTTCAAAATCATACTGTGTGAGATGTGCGGAAGGCTTGGCGAGTACAAAAGTAATGATTGCATAGTTAATTCATGAAATCTAATGCGAGTACTAGATTTTATTTGTGCTTATTGTTGTTCATTTCTTGTTTGTTTAAAATATTTTGTGTTTATAGCTTTGGGTCGTGGTTTTGCATGTTTGTTATTCTGTGGCAGTTCACCACTAATGGGTGCCTTGTTCCTATCTTTATGATACTTGGTTGTTGTTACAATGGCTAATGGGGAATGTTTGCAAAAAATTATAGTCTTGGTGTATTATTTTGCAAATTTTATTGGTATTTATGTAGTTCATGTTTATGAATAGTGTATTAAATGTCATGGACTATGTTCATTTGTTGAATTTTTCACTATAACAGGAAGCATTGTTTGCAATTGGAGTTGGAGGCAGATGAGTGTGTGAGCACAAATATAGTTGGTTGTTGAAGAAGGAACTCAAAGGTCATATTCTTGTAACTTTCTTCCCCTTTGTTTCCAATGAATTTAAAGTCTTTCAATATACATAGAATTTATGCTTTGGAGGAATTGTGGACAATAAAGGAGAAGCTTGGTTCAGGTATCTGACTTACTGAATAGACATATGTGCATAGTTAATGACATGTCATGTAATTCATAAGCATGGAATATTTTTTGTTGAATGGCAGGTTGCTATTGCAATTGTTAGTTTCTGTCAGTAGTCGGGTTTACAATTGCATTTTTTGAATTTTCTTTTGAAATAATGGCTTGTTCTTAGATTTCTCACTATCAATCAAATTATATTGTTTGAAGCATTTTTTCTATTTTTCTCCATAGATGGTTGGAGTGGGTCTATTATTGATTACTACTGATAGGAAAGTTTACTATTCCATCCATTGCATTTTCTTTGTAGTTAGTTTCATGGCCAATGATATTGTGTTTTTTAAAATATTTTTTCCTTTCTCCTAAAGTCGAGATGTAAACAGATATTTTTTGTGCTTGAAAATTATGGTTTATTCTTTTTTATTTGACTAAATTGCCAAAATAAAGGGGACATTGTGTATTGTGGGAAATATTTGATCATGAAGCAGTGAATATATGTTAATTCCATTGGATGCAAATTGTAGTAGTTCATGAAATATTGGGCAAGATCTAGGTTTTATTTGTGCTAAGTTTTCTTTTGTAACAGTTAGCAATACATCTAGTTATCAAGTATGACAAACATATAGACTAGCTGGTCATCAATAGTGCATTATTCCTATACATATGCTTTTGTGTTTCATCTTTATGGGTATCATGTTATCTTGTACAATTTTCATTTGATAGTTTGTTGTTTCTAATCTATTTTCCATACTATTTAGTTTATTAAAGATGTGGTAATTGCTTCAGCATCTAGTATCTTGTTCCGAAGTTACATAATTTGCACTTTGACATTGAATATTTGCAAAATATATAATGTTCTATTATTTTGGAAATTTTGTTTAATAGGGAGAAATAATATGCTTGCATGAAGAAATAGAGAAACAAAATAAATATTTATTATCACTGAATTGAAAAGTACCTGTGAGTTGAGTGGCTAGGTTTGCAGGATAGCTTGTCAGCTTATTGGCTAAGTTTGCAGGATTACTATTTAATGTCTAAATGTTTGGGAAAAGTTATGTTGTAGAATTTTCATTTATTATCCTATTGTTTGTGGTCCAATAGTTATATCATTTAATGCATTCAATGTGCATTTAGTGCTTCTATAATGAGTACCTTGTGGCTAAGGGTGGCATAATCTCCATGCAATCATTGACTATTTGTAAAAAATATAATGGGTTCTAATTTGCTGATATACTTTTGTAAAAATGAATCATACAATATCCTTGGAAATGTATTAAATTGTATAATGTAAACATTTGTGCTTTAGGTTGGCTATTGCATTCATTACACTTGCTTTTGAAATAGTTGCTTAGCCACTAAAACTATATTGTCTAATTTTTTTTTGTGTTTTCGCTATAGTCAAGATTTAATGAGAACAAGCAATATAACATGGAATACTTCTAGTTATCAACTATCATAGAGACACAATGAAGCCATTCACCTGTAGTTGACTTTTACAGAATAACCAAGATGTAAAAGGCTAAATTATTGACAAGCTTTCCAACAAATGATAAATTAATGAGAGTGAGCAAAAACAAAAGGCAACCCTAATATTTCATGGGTTAAATGACAATAAGAAGAAACCAAACCCAACACTCACGTAATATTTCATGAATTAACTATATGTTCACTGCATGTTGAAGTAAATCAACCTTGCAATAGTATCATATGTGTTGGATATGACAAGCTTGTCTACCAATGTATAGCTATTGCATTGAATGCTATTATGTCTACTATTCAATATTGTTTAAGTAAATTGGGAGAATATGACATTATACATGTTTGGGAATTATGTGGGTTCACATGCACTGGACAAATAACTAGTTCATGAATTTTTTGGGGTGTGCTACATTTTTCTTGTGCTTATTCCCATTTTATTATTGTTTGTTGGAAATATTGTGGGTTTTGTAGCTCTTTGTTGTGTTTCTGCATGTGGGTATGTGTGCAGTGAATGCATAGTTAGTTTATGAAATCTTAGGTGGTTGTTGGGTTTTTTTGTGTTTATTCTTGTTTGTTTATAATTTTTTCAAAAGATTGTGGGTTTTTTAGCTATTGGTTGCACTTTTTCATGTTCGTTAGATTGCAAAGGTGCATTGCTAGTGAATGGATTCGCTGTGTGTTTGAGACTTGATAACTACAAGAATCTAATCTTTGATGTTTGTTATTCTCTTGGATAATTTATTGGTGGGTGGCTTGTTTCTATGTTTTTGGTGCTTAGTTGTTGTTACAAGGGCTAATGGGATATGCTTGGAAAAATTTATCATGTTTGTCTTTTTTTTTTTGCATGCAAATTAGCCAAGTGTTATCTGCATATCTTCACACCAGCTATCCAACACATATTGTGAGGTTTGCATTTAATGCATTGAATATGCATTGATTGCTACAATGCCAACCAACCCATTGCCTAAACTCACACTACATGCATCCCAGATTAAATATTTGCACAATATATAATGTTAGACAAAAAAAATTTAAATAAAACAATCTCATGCTTAAGCAATGAATTGCATATCTAATGACTGCAATTATGCATATTCTTGGTTGCAAAAGTAACATGTTTTTCACAACTGTGGAGGGAGGCAAAGATATTGTTATGAAATAACTTGCACAATAGAAGAATATGATATGAAATATGCTGCAAATACTTGATAATAACTGAGAATAACAAGCCACTTCAAGGGGGAAAACCTCCAAATATCTCTAATGAGAACACACTTCACCCTTGATGATGAAATAAGACTCACAACCTCCTATATATACCTATTTATGCCAAGGATATCACCTATGCCAACTTAGACACACCTATATAAGACTTAAGCCAACCTAAACAACTAAATAACAATATACTAATGATAATATGACTTAATAGAGAGTTAAGATAGCCACAAGCCGACTATTCATAACCCGATGTACACTAAGATTAAAGGCGTAGCATGCCTCCCTTCTTCAAACAAGCATTGTCCTCAATGCTAATCAAGTTTGGATTCTTTTGAATGAACTCCTCATCCTCCCATGTAGCATCTTCAATTAGAAAATATTTCCTTGTAATGAGGTAACTTGGAATTCTTGATGTCACCAGCTTCTTCATGCGTGTTTGGAAAATTAACTTCAGCTCCAATGTGTGTCTTCCCTTTACATCAAGCTCTTGATGGCGATGAATGTGTTCTTCCTTTACCTGAACCTTTTGATGTGTCATAGAGGAAGAGGTGAGGAATAATATATGGTACCCTTGCATTGGTTGAATAGCTTGATTAGGAACTTCTTCTTCTTTCACTTCTTCTTCATTGCCTTCTTCTGCTTCTTCTTCTTCTAGTTGGTCTTTTGCTTCTTCTTCTTCTATTGTTGCTTCTTCTACTTCTGCATATGCCTCTTCTTCTTCTTCTTCTTCCTCTTCTTCTTCCTATTCTTCTTCCTCTTCTTCTTCCTCTTCCTCCTCTTCCTCTTCTTCTTCCTCTTCCTCCTCCTCTTCTTCTTCCTCTTCCTCCTCTTCCTCCTCTTCCTCCTCCTCCTCCTCCTCTTCCTCTTCTCCTCCTCTCCTCCTCCTCTCCTCCTCCTCTTCTCCCTCCTCTTCTCCTCCTCTTCTCCTCCTCATCCTCGTCCTCGTCCTCCTCCTCCTCGTCCTCGTCCTCGTCCTTGTCCTCCTCCTCCTCTTCTTCTTCTTCTTCTTCTTCTTCTTCTTCTTCTTCTTCTTCTTCTTCCCTCCTCTTCTCCCTCCTCTTCTCCCTCCT
>VDFB02028280.1:43026-56689 GCA_007258455.2 Sequoia sempervirens
TTATATTCAAAAACAAATGAACACCTCTTTTGCTACACCCAATAGCTGGTTGCTCACATTGGCTCCTACAGGTTTCGCCGTGTACAACATATGTGCCTCTACAATCCATATAGCACTTTGGATCCCCATAAAGAATATGAACCCATTTCAAGGGTAGCAATTGACATTATTCCAAGAACAGTTTAAGTATATTCAACACATTTTGATCGATGAAATGAGTTTTCTAGGCCCAAAGTTGCTACTGAAAATAGATAGTCGGTTACGCCAAGCATTCCCAGATAACTAAATAGAACCATTTAGCAGTGTTTCTATGATCCTTGTTGGTGATCTTTCCCAGTTGCCACCTATCATGGATACACTTATTTATGCTTCATGCTCATTGGCTGTAGCCCTATGACACACTTTCATGGTCTCAATAACCCTAGACACTATCTTTCGCCAAAAGGAGATAGCCCTTCGCAATGAAAGTTTTGGGAAATCCTTCTCCATATAAGAAATGTTGAGGCTCTTCATGATGATTGGGAAGTGCTTATGAAACAAACAAATAAAATGATCTTAGCCACATAAAGAGAACAATTTGATGTTGCTACACAATTTTTTTTAACAAATTACTTGGTTGTATTCCACAAAAAAAAAATGATCAAACAATTAAATCTACCCATAGCCATTAGCATTGCTCAGATGGCACAACAACATGCATCTAATCATGGAGATGATGACCAACTTCTCCCAAAATTGCTACTTTGTGTTGTTGAACAGGTGATGCTAACAATGAATTTATGGATTGAAGCTGGCCTAGTCAATGGATCCCTTGGTGTTGTTACAGTTGTTGTGTACAATCCAAATTCTAAACTGCCAAGCCCACCTGACTATGTTGTTTTCCACTTTCAAAATTACATTGGTCCACCATGGGACCCAAAACATCCAAGAGACATCCCCATCCCAGCTATAAGTCGTGGGGGTTGAACACAAATTCCACTCACTAAAGCACATGGCTTAACATTGGATAGAGAAATAATAAACAGAGGTAGCAAAGAGAGGCAAGGGTTGACTTTTACAACTATTTCACTTGTAAAATCAATTGAAAAACATTGTATTGATCCACCTTTCTCATTTGAGAGATACTCTAGGCTTGGCACCAACAAGTACACTACGCGTTGTTGCAACGAGGAAACACATTTGGAACAATTGCAGCCCTTGCCAAGTGCTTCTGGTTCCACCCGATAGTCTGACTTACAAAAAGGGCTCCAAGATAATTATTATTGCATCTACCTCAGCTTGTGTGCCATCACCTTCTCAAGCATTTTCTAAGTTGAATCTTTAAAAACCATACCAAGTAATAATTTGTGCAAAATGTGTATAATGCCAAAAATACACAAATAACTAGAGGCTATAGCTTGTACATGGCAATTCCATGTTTTGATGATTCTATTCTATTGATCTGCTGACTTCTTGCTCTAAGATTTTGTTGTGCAATTCTTTTACTATATGGTATTCAAACCAATACACTATTTTGTATATTCCATTTGCCCTTTTTTTTTAAGTGTTTTAAAGTTCCATGATGTCAACTATTTATTGGCATACCTAGAATTCTCTTCCAATTGATTTTAATATACAGTGGTGGAAACAAACAGTTATAGTTCTTACACATTAATACATATGCAGATACAAACAACTTCAGTTGTCTAAGATGCATAGAGATTGGAACCAACAATAACTAGAAAACAAATGTTCTATAAGTCAATAACGTCTTTAGAACATTGAAATATATTAAACTATATATGCACATGTTGTACATGCATTCTAAAAAAAATTGTCTTCCATTTGACTAATTATAAGTTTAAAATCCTCCAATGATGTTTTTTCTATTCTGATAGCCTATATACGTTGACTTCTCACATTTCTCCTTCATGCTTTCCTTCCAAAAATTTTAATGTCTTGCTGTTAACTTTTCAATTAGTTTTATTTGATTCAAATTGCTACAAATGTTTGTCTACAAAATTATTTTCCTGTCATTTCACTGTTTCATTGTTCCTATATATTAGATTCATAGATATATAGTCTTGTCTACATTGATTTTCTTTTCCATCATACATGATAAAATTCCATGCTATTTACTATGGCTTGCTCAAGCATGTCCACAACAACCATGGATTTTATTGGCTTTGTGGTTTCCTCATCGTTCCTCACTCAATGGACACAAAATGGTAGGTGCTTACTCATGTGACTGTTGATAGATCCTTGCATTGTTGCAGAATGCCATGTAAATCAATACATCTAATATTCATTGCTCTAATATAAGGATATGAATTGTTTTCAGTGCCTTGTGAAATGACAGACTCATGTGTTTGTTTCATAGAATACTTGTCAAAGAAACTGCTATGCACCTCCCTTATGCAACTCCCTTATGTGCCAGTTTGGAGAGCTCTGCAACTATCCTCCTCTACAACCTATGACAACTTTTTCGTTGTTCTTGCGGTAAGCCATGCTGCAATTCCTTTTCCCCATTCCATACTTATCTAATTTCAGACATGTGTTTTCATATAACAATATGAAATGTTGCTTTGTAGTTGTATCATGTTGCACCCAACACAAAGATAGAGCAACAAGAAAAAATGCAGCCCATGTATTCGACAATTGGTCCCAGAAAGATGCCCAAAGCTCTGAGTGTAAACAAGGTTTGTATTACATATTTATATTTTCCTATTTTATAGATTCAATTTTCCTCTCCCTCATGGCTAGATACTGTCTATATATTTGTTGCTTTATATAAACATTCATGCACGGATTTATACATGTACTTGACTAGAATAACTATAGTCTGTTGTTCATATTAGATTTTCCCATGGTCCTATACTTTCCTCTTATGCAAACCCCAGTGGGAATTTCAAACAAATAGCTAATAGGAAAATGCAAACAGTTACATCAATTGCATCTTTTGTATTCATATGTTTCATGATATTTTGTTTCCCTTTTCTCTTTCAAGCTCCCTATATTTTGAACTAATATGTTTCATGTTATTCAAATTCACTTATATCTTAAATCCCACATTAAACACATTAATTTACATGATAAGCAATTTATGTAAGAATTGAGCTGTGAATTCAAAATTCAAGTTATACTCTTTTCTATTCAACCCAAGCAAATAGAGAAATTATAAAAGAGCTATTAGAATAATATTTCACAGCCAGAAACCTACTCTTAATCTACAATTTCTCCTTTGTTAATGGCTATAAATCCAAAAGCGCACAGAGATACCTGTAAACAATGAACAGACAACGGGAAAAACACTATCGCTATCCATATTTTTTGAAAATAGCAAGAACATTTAACCATAATTTCTCCACCCATGTAGAGGGATAATCTCTTCTAGCTCTCCCAAATCCATATGACATCAAAGATACAACCATATAAGAAGGAATAATAAGCACACATTAGTGTTATTCTAATACCTCTTTTACAATTTCTCTATTTCTCTATAGGATTTAGTACGAGGTAATGCATTTGGAATTTTAAATGAAGTTTGTGGGGTTATACTCTTTTTTACATGGGTGTTTTGCATAGATAATTAATTTATTGTTAATGTCTTCTTGTTATATGTTTTTAAATGGGGATTTCATCAACCCAACCATGAATAGGATTTATTGACTAATAGATCTTTTATAATTCATGTTTTTTACACAGATAGACAACACTTGTCAAGGGCTTTTATTGGAAAACTAGAGCTTACCTCTTAAACAAAGGATCTACCTAAATCTTCCTCATTTCTCAATACACATAGATAACCAAAACCATAAACCAACGACGAACAAATTAATAACCCTAAACATATTTTTTAAGGAAAGAAAGGACATTTAATTGCAATTCCTCCATCCACACATAATGATAATCTATTTCAAATCTCAATAATGGGTATAACAAAAAAGATACAAATGTTTGACAAGAAGACAGACAATAAATTAACCATCTATGTGAACTACTCATTTAAAATGATGTATAATATACATATATATATAGATGCATGTGAACATATATATACATATATATATACACACACACACATGTATATACATGTATACATGTATATATATATATATATATATATATACATCTATATATATATATGCATGTATACATATATATACATGTATACATATACTGGATTACATGTATATCTACATGTATGTATACGTATATATGTATATTGGGTACTTTGCATAAATGATTAATTTATTATTCATGCCTTTTGGTCTCTCCTTATTGTTCCTTTTCATAGCAGGTTGGAGGGTTTTAACACTCATGTGCTACAAAATGTGTGAGGAAGTATATTGATTAAATTTCATTGTCGAAAGACCCATTTCAAATAGTATTTTATTAATGCTATGGGAAAATTATATCATAGCAGAATATGTGCAAAATATGTTTGGTGGCTTATAAGTGTTATTGTAATAGTTCTTGAATCTGTTCAACTTTATATCTTTAGCTGATACACTATTTGTTTGAAATTTCTATTTGTTAAGAATAGAGCTGTGACAATGCAAATGAATAAACCTATTTTCTTGCATATTTTGGAGCACATATTCATAATGCCAGAATGCATATTCTAACAATGCAACTAAATTAAAAATATTTTCTTGCATATTTTGGTGTATACTTTCTCGCACTACAACATTCTCTGCTCTGTGCATCTTTCGAGCTATACACATTCTCTACATTTTTTTTTGAAAACAAAGGGGTAAAAACTTTATTAGAAATCAGAAAAGAGCATTACAATAATAACCACGGGACCCAGTCCCAGAAAACAAGGCGAAAACCCCACAACATAAAACAAAATCAACTATCCCCATGTATCCTCCTATCCTCTTCCAAGAACCGGTCTAAATCCAGATGCAGCTCAGGGTTAACTTGATCCCAATCCTCAACCTTCCAACCACTATCTTGCTCAGAGGCCCATTTGGCCAAGCAGTCAGCAGCACGATTCCACTCCCTTGGGATGTGAACAAAGGATGCCTCCTCCATCCGAGAACTAACTTGAAGAATCCGTTGAACCACCGAAGCCAACTGCCAATTTATATCAGATATCTTTCGCTCATTCAAGAGATTAATCAAAATCTGTGAATCAGCTTCACATATAACCTTTCTCCATCCCAAAGCAAGGGCCCTCTCCATAGCATGAAGAATTGCTAGACCCTCCATGAAGTTAACAGTCTTCACCCCCTCATGTATAGAGAATAGAAAAATCACCGAACCAGCTGAGTCCCTGCCAACCCCACCAATTCCAGCAGGCCCAGGATTTCCCCTAGAAGAACCATCAGTATTGATCTTTAAAAATCCATTGGGAGGAGGTAACCACCTTCCAACCCGTTGGACCCTCTTTTTCCCATGCCTACAGTTCCTAGAACTGACAAAAGATGAATGAATTTCTTGAAGACCTAGTCTGGCCACCAACTCAGCATCACCTCTCTCCAAGGGGAAAACCACATCACATTTAGCTAAAACAGACTCCTGCACCATTCCAAGCATACGCATCCAAACTTGCCGACCCACCAACTTCTGATCACGAAAAATTCTGCGGTTCCGCTCCAACCAAATCTGCCAAAGCAGAAAGGTAGGGCCCACGAACCAAACTTCCTGCAAAAAGGAAGCCATAGAAGGAGGTCTTCCCATACTATCCCAGAATTCAACCAAAGAGCACGCATGAATACAGGGAAGCTTCCACACCTCCCACCACCAATGCCAAAGCTGCACAACAAAGGGGCACCGAAAGAACAAATGTGAAGAATCCTCTTCCGCTCCCCCACACAAAACACAAATTGAAGGTCCTTGAAATCCCCGTTTACGAATGTTATCCCAGGTCAAGCACCTATTCCAAGCCAAAGTCCAAACAAAGCAGTTGCATTTAGGCCACGAGAGTTTATTCCACACCCTTTTCCACCAATGAACCTCTGCCCCAGTTAGCTTCTGAGCCAATAACACCTAATAACCAGAAGCAACAGAGTAAACCCCCTTAGGATTATGGGTCCAAGCAAGAATATCTTCTTCCAGAAGAGAACTACAACTCCTACTATGAAGAATCTTGTGAAGCTCAGCACTTTCTTCCGCAAGTCCCAAATCTGGCCACTCTGCGGGATCCTTCCAATGAGCTACCTCCAACTGACCAAAAGAAGCAACAGACTTGAAGTCACTCACCCTAGCCCAGCCAGCCTCGAGAAATCTTTGGCACAAAGGAAGTAGATTGGGGAACTGAGAAGTAAGTGGAGGGAATCCATCCCAAGAATCCGACCAGAAGAGAGCTTCAGTTCCTCGTCTACAGATCCAAAATAAACCTTCCTTAATAAGCTTTGCACCCTTCTGAAGAGTATTCCAAATCACTGAACCTTTCCCCTCAAGAGGGTAACGAGGAAGATCCTGCCGTGGAATCCCCGGGAAATATAGCCCACGGCTGATCCTGTTCCACACACCATCTCCAAAATAGCTTAGCAGCCACAGCCACTCCAGATAACGCAGACTGTCGAAGACCAAGACCACCAAATTGCTTTGGGCTGCACACAACATCCCACCTAACCAGGCTCCACTTGGAAGAAGCCAAACTTCCCGCCCATAAGAACTGCCTTTCAAGAGAATCCAACTCCCTCAGAAAACCCATCGGAGCCACCTGAAGCATACATCTGTAGGTAGGGAGAGCCTGCACCACCGACTTGAGAAGCTGAACCCGCCCCGCAAAAGACAACCATCTGTGGGTCCAATGATTAACTTTTGCACGGAGCTTATCAATAATATTCTGCCAAGAACCCTTGGGAAGATGGCGAACAGAAATTGGGAAACCCAGATAAGTCAAAGGGAGAACCCCTATCTGAAACCTTAAGATATTAGCAATTCTTCTCTGTATGGGGCTCGGCGTGTTGAAGAAGAATATGGAAGACTTCTCCTCATTAATCAATTGTCCTGAAGCAACAAGATATATGTCCCACACCTGCCTCAAGTTAGTAGCTTCCCTAACAGTAGCCATCCCCATCAGGGCAGTATCATCAACAAAGCGCAAATGAGACATTTAGTCCCTTTGTGTTGTTCTAATTAATTTAAATGGAAATCCTTACAAATAAGATGCTATAGATTCTCAATTGCTACATAATTTATTCTTGTGTTTGCATATATAAATTTGCACATTCATTGACTTGCTTCTTTGTACCCTACTAACAAATAGAGTAATTGTATATGCTAGAGGTGTTTTCTCACCCAAGGTTTAATGCATTTTGTGGTTGTTGTACTATGGCTGGTGGATGAAGTAAATGTGGTTGGTCAAAGTAAATGAAATATTGAATGTAACAGTGTGGGAAAGTATATTTTGATTAAGTTTCATTACATGTATATATATATAGATGTATATATATATATATAGATGCATACATGCATATATATGTGTGTGTTCACATGTTTCCATCCACTATATGTATACATGTATATATATGTATGTAAATGCAATATTGTATGCTGGTGTGTGGGAGAGTATACTGTGATGAAGTTGTATTGTCGGAAGAGTGATTGTGGTGTTGGTTTGATAGTAGGCTATTGTTAAATTTGTCGCATTCGGCTCCAATTTTTAGCAAGTTGGAGTGTTTTAAAACTGTTGAGCTATGGAATTAGTAAGTCATTTTGCATGGGTATTTTGCTTAAATGATTAATTTATTGTTTATATCTTTCATTCTTTGCTTACTGTTTGTTTTGATAGTAGGTTTCAGCGTTTGAACATTGATGTGCTATGTAATTTTAAAATTGTTCAATGCTCTAACAACTCAATCCAATGCCCCTTGTGGTTGTCAAGCATCACCAATAGTACATTTAAGGGAAAAACTTCTCCATTATCAATAAATAAATCTGCTGACCCACTTGCAAATATTATTCGTCATTTCTACTTTCAAGTTGTGTTTATTGATTTTGGATATATATTTACTAATCTTTCATCCTTTCTTACTCATATTCTTTCCCCATCCATTGAAATACCTCTCTCTTCTATTTTCAGGTGCTAGAATAAAGCATACATGACAAATCCAAAAGATGGAACTCCAAAAAAATTTCAGTGGACATTTCATATTGCTTTTGCTTGGGGGTTTGGCTAGGGTCCTCGAGGCTCCATGATGCCAATATGGTAGGGTGGATAACAAGCATGGGTTTTCTATTTTGGTTTTTTATCCCATGTATCTTTTCTCACATAGATACATGTATAGAAAACATGGTTTTTAACAACATAAGAAATACTACCAAGTGGTTGCAATGGACTTGACACTTTTATCGTCTCACCCTAAAACAATGCACATCTGTTATTTATCTCTTTTGACTCTCCAATTGCACTAAGCAATCATTCATTTAAATTTTGATTTTTTAATTCTAAATTGTGTTGTAATTCGCTATACTTTTCTTCTATGAAAATGTTTACTGTGGGTTCCAATTCATCTGTGATTTAACTATGATTTTTAACTATTCTTTTAATAGTTGTTTTACAATTTCCCTATTTCGTCTATAATATTTAGTGGCAAATAATGTACCTTGAATCTTCAATTGAGAAACCAATTGTTACATATAAATTGGTGTCACACCTTGTCTACATAGTAATAGAATTACAGGTGGAGATGCCTATAACTAATTTCCATATCTCGTCAAAAAACACATGCATACTAAAACTTCAATTTCCAAAACTATAGAGATATACTAATTATACAAAAGTATTCAATATTGAACGTCTTCCTTTGATGGAAAAAATGTGTACTTTTTTATTCCAATTAATAAAATTCACGCATGAGTGATGACCCTTACAAAAAACTTCCATTTACATCAAAATTAAATTTTTAATTGATTGAATAACGTACACAAAAAGTGACAATATACATGTGCATCTGAAGAAAAAATTATTTTAAATTTGAAATTTAATTTAATTTTTAAGTTTCCACTTTTAAACAAATTTAAAAACTGATTTCCTGATTTTCTAATAGTATTAAATAAAATTTATAGAAAAAGTTATTTGTGATTACTTGATTCATAAATTCTAACTCATATGTTTCATTCACGATGACCTTTCCACATGCAAAAAAAAAGCATCAGCCCTCCTCAACGGGAAGATCACCCACCATGGAAGACCCCTATCGGTTGATTGTAACATGTCAGTGCATGTGACTGCTAGTATATCTTGGATTGGAAAGATGGGCTCCAAAGCAAGTAATACTAGTTATGTCGGCCCACTCTGAAAAGTTAAATTTCATGTTAAACTTTGTGTTGGAAGAATAGATCTTCTAGAAGACCTCTACGACATAACCTCCATTAATCATTTGTTAGTACTGGGAAGATATTAAGCAATATGTGCTTGGAGTCAGGTTTATTTATTTAATGGTTAGTGATGTGCACTTAATTTAACTATAATTATTAGTTCATGATAGGCAGGTTTACTATTGCAATCAATGCATTTTCTTTTGTATTAGGCACTCGACCAATGAGATTGTTTCCTTTAAAATATTTTTGGCTTTTTCCTATAGTCAAGAATTTTGTGCATATTTTTGGTGTAGGAAAATCATTTTTTATCTCTTTTTCTATTGGTTTGAGTAGGTGTATTTTTCATTTAGCTTTAAGTAAAATAGGAAAAATAGGGGAACTTTATATATGGTGGGGAACATTATATATTATGGGAAATATTTAATTAGGGATGCATGTAGTGCGAGTTTTGGTGGCAAGTTGGTTGGTACTAAAGCAGTACATGCATGTTTAATGCATTAAATGCAAACCTCGCTATATGTGTTGGACAACTAGTGTGAAGATAAGCAGAGAATGCCTGGTTAATTTGCATGTTGTTTGTTTATTGTTTGTTGAGAAGCTTGCATTTTTATGGCCATGGGTTGTCATGGTCAATGTTTGTCATTCTCTGTAATGGTAATGGTGTACAACTGGTGAGTGGCATGTCTGCTTGTTTTTCATACATAGTAATTAGAAATGTTAGAGGGAAAATTGAATGATTTTGGCAATGTTTGAATGCATAGCTAATTCATGGAATGTTGGTGGGGTTTCTGGTTTTTCTTTTGTTTATTCTTATTTGACTATCATTTGTTGGAAAGATTGTGGGTATTTTAGCTCTTCGTTGCATTTTTACATGTGGGTACATGTGCAGTGAATGCATGATTAATTTATGAATTCTTGGGTGAGTGTTGGGTTTTGTTTGTGCTCATTGTTGTTTGTGTGTTGTTTTTTGAAAATCTTGTCCAGGTTTTTTAGCTTGTTTGTTATTTTGTAAAAGTGCAGTGTTGGTGAATGTCTGGGTTGTGTATTTGTGATACGGATAACTAGTTCATGAAATCTTGGGCGAGTGTTGGATTTTGTTACTATGTATTCTTGTTTTATTATTGTTTCTTGGAAAGATTATGTGTTTTCTACCTATTCGTTGCAGTTTTTCATGTGGGTATATATGCAATGAATGCATGGTTCATTCATGAAATCTTAGGCAAGTGTTTAATTTTCTTTGTGTTTGTTCTTATTTTTTTATGGTTTGTTGAAAATTTTGTGAGTTTTTTAGCTATTGGTTGCACTTTTTCATGTTTTTTATTCTACAAAAGTGCACTAGTGGTGAATAGCTTGTCTATGTGTTTTTGACACTTGATGACTAGAAGTATTGCTTGTTGTTATAGGGTGTAATGGTGTAAATGGGTATAATGAATGCATTCATTATGTGTTTATTGCTTGTGTGGGTAGTAGGGTATGAGCAAGGCTTCAAAATCATACTGTGTGAGATGTGCGGAAGGCTTGGCGAGTACAAAAGTAATGATTGCATAGTTAATTCATGAAATCTAATGCGAGTACTAGATTTTATTTGTGCTTATTGTTGTTCATTTCTTGTTTGTTTAAAATATTTTGTGTTTATAGCTTTGGGTCGTGGTTTTGCATGTTTGTTATTCTGTGGCAGTTCACCACTAATGGGTGCCTTGTTCCTATCTTTATGATACTTGGTTGTTGTTACAATGGCTAATGGGGAATGTTTGCAAAAAATTATAGTCTTGGTGTATTATTTTGCAAATTTTATTGGTATTTATGTAGTTCATGTTTATGAATAGTGTATTAAATGTCATGGACTATGTTCATTTGTTGAATTTTTCACTATAACAGGAAGCATTGTTTGCAATTGGAGTTGGAGGCAGATGAGTGTGTGAGCACAAATATAGTTGGTTGTTGAAGAAGGAACTCAAAGGTCATATTCTTGTAACTTTCTTCCCCTTTGTTTCCAATGAATTTAAAGTCTTTCAATATACATAGAATTTATGCTTTGGAGGAATTGTGGACAATAAAGGAGAAGCTTGGTTCAGGTATCTGACTTACTGAATAGACATATGTGCATAGTTAATGACATGTCATGTAATTCATAAGCATGGAATATTTTTTGTTGAATGGCAGGTTGCTATTGCAATTGTTAGTTTCTGTCAGTAGTCGGGTTTACAATTGCATTTTTTGAATTTTCTTTTGAAATAATGGCTTGTTCTTAGATTTCTCACTATCAATCAAATTATATTGTTTGAAGCATTTTTTCTATTTTTCTCCATAGATGGTTGGAGTGGGTCTATTATTGATTACTACTGATAGGAAAGTTTACTATTCCATCCATTGCATTTTCTTTGTAGTTAGTTTCATGGCCAATGATATTGTGTTTTTTAAAATATTTTTTCCTTTCTCCTAAAGTCGAGATGTAAACAGATATTTTTTGTGCTTGAAAATTATGGTTTATTCTTTTTTATTTGACTAAATTGCCAAAATAAAGGGGACATTGTGTATTGTGGGAAATATTTGATCATGAAGCAGTGAATATATGTTAATTCCATTGGATGCAAATTGTAGTAGTTCATGAAATATTGGGCAAGATCTAGGTTTTATTTGTGCTAAGTTTTCTTTTGTAACAGTTAGCAATACATCTAGTTATCAAGTATGACAAACATATAGACTAGCTGGTCATCAATAGTGCATTATTCCTATACATATGCTTTTGTGTTTCATCTTTATGGGTATCATGTTATCTTGTACAATTTTCATTTGATAGTTTGTTGTTTCTAATCTATTTTCCATACTATTTAGTTTATTAAAGATGTGGTAATTGCTTCAGCATCTAGTATCTTGTTCCGAAGTTACATAATTTGCACTTTGACATTGAATATTTGCAAAATATATAATGTTCTATTATTTTGGAAATTTTGTTTAATAGGGAGAAATAATATGCTTGCATGAAGAAATAGAGAAACAAAATAAATATTTATTATCACTGAATTGAAAAGTACCTGTGAGTTGAGTGGCTAGGTTTGCAGGATAGCTTGTCAGCTTATTGGCTAAGTTTGCAGGATTACTATTTAATGTCTAAATGTTTGGGAAAAGTTATGTTGTAGAATTTTCATTTATTATCCTATTGTTTGTGGTCCAATAGTTATATCATTTAATGCATTCAATGTGCATTTAGTGCTTCTATAATGAGTACCTTGTGGCTAAGGGTGGCATAATCTCCATGCAATCATTGACTATTTGTAAAAAATATAATGGGTTCTAATTTGCTGATATACTTTTGTAAAAATGAATCATACAATATCCTTGGAAATGTATTAAATTGTATAATGTAAACATTTGTGCTTTAGGTTGGCTATTGCATTCATTACACTTGCTTTTGAAATAGTTGCTTAGCCACTAAAACTATATTGTCTAATTTTTTTTTGTGTTTTCGCTATAGTCAAGATTTAATGAGAACAAGCAATATAACATGGAATACTTCTAGTTATCAACTATCATAGAGACACAATGAAGCCATTCACCTGTAGTTGACTTTTACAGAATAACCAAGATGTAAAAGGCTAAATTATTGACAAGCTTTCCAACAAATGATAAATTAATGAGAGTGAGCAAAAACAAAAGGCAACCCTAATATTTCATGGGTTAAATGACAATAAGAAGAAACCAAACCCAACACTCACGTAATATTTCATGAATTAACTATATGTTCACTGCATGTTGAAGTAAATCAACCTTGCAATAGTATCATATGTGTTGGATATGACAAGCTTGTCTACCAATGTATAGCTATTGCATTGAATGCTATTATGTCTACTATTCAATATTGTTTAAGTAAATTGGGAGAATATGACATTATACATGTTTGGGAATTATGTGGGTTCACATGCACTGGACAAATAACTAGTTCATGAATTTTTTGGGGTGTGCTACATTTTTCTTGTGCTTATTCCCATTTTATTATTGTTTGTTGGAAATATTGTGGGTTTTGTAGCTCTTTGTTGTGTTTCTGCATGTGGGTATATGTGCAGTGAATGCATAGTTAGTTTATGAAATCTTAGGTGGTTGTTGGGTTTTTTTGTGTTTATTCTTGTTTGTTTATCATTTTTTCAAAAGATTGTGGGTTTTTTAGCTATTGGTTGCACTTTTTCATGTTCGTTAGATTGCAAAGGTGCATTGCTAGTGAATGGATTCGCTGTGTGTTTGAGACTTGATAACTACAAGAATCTAATCTTTGATGTTTGTTATTCTCTTGGATAATTTATTGGTGGGTGGCTTGTTTCTATGTTTTTGGTGCTTAGTTGTTGTTACAAGGGCTAATGGGATATGCTTGGAAAAATTTATCATGTTTGTCTTTTTTTTTTTGCAT
>VDFB02028280.1:60550-110869 GCA_007258455.2 Sequoia sempervirens
TTCTGTTGTTTAGGTCATTCTAAGACTTATATAGGTGTTTCTAAGTCAGCCTAGGTGATATCCTAGGCATAAATAGGTATATATAGGAGGTTGTGAGTCTTATTTCATCATCAAGTTGTGAAGTGTGTTCTCATTAGAGATATTTGGAGGTTTTCCCCCTCAAAGTGGCTTGTTATTCTCAGTTATTATCAAGTATTTGCAGCATATTTCATATCATATTCTTCTATTGTGCAAGTTATTTCATAACAAAAATATTTTAAACAAAACAATCTCATGCTTAAGCAATGAATTGCATATCTAATGACTACAATTATGCATATTCTTGGTTGCAAAAGTAACATGTTTTTCTGCAACTATGGAGGGAGGAAAAGATATATGTAGCTGTAAATATAGTTTATTGTTGAACAAGGAAGTAAAATATCATATTCTTGTATTATTATTTCTCTTTGATTACAATGAATTCAGGGAACAATAAAGTAAATTAGCGTGTTCACTACCAGCATAGTTTACAGGATCTTCCACAAAGCATATGCAATTTAGTGTAATCAATTGGCTCGTTAGCCCTTGTAGTAGCAAGCAATACTTATAGTTATCAAGTATCATAAATATATGGTCAAGTCATTGATGACCACTGCACTTTTACAGAATAAAGAAGATGCGGAAGCGCAATGAAGATCTAAAAAAAGTATAAATCATTCAGTTTTGTTAAAGTATAAAAAAATGCAACTGGAAACTAAAAAACCCAAAGGCTTTTCAACGAACAATAAGCAAAGGATAACAAATTTTGCAAGGAAATATACAAGCCTAAAAACAAACAAGCTTTTTAAGAAACAGGTGATCCCTTTACAAGAAAAAAATAATAATGGGCATAAATAAAACCCAAATCTTGCCTCACACTTCATAATTTAACTATGTACTCATTGCTTTTGCATCGACATGTCCCCCAAGACATCTTGCACATTTTTCTTTGTGAGCTTTCCAACCACTCAAGTAATAAACACATAATTAATGGATTCAGTGCCCCCATAGTCCACAAGATCTTGCTCAAAGCACATGTAATTTAATGTACCCACTTCCCATGCTAGTTATTCTAACAAGAGGCAGTACAAAGTGAAGTCATTGATGACCACTACACTTTTACAGAATAATGAATATACAAAATTGCAACCAACAACTAAAAAACTCACAAGATTTTAAAAAAATGATAAAAAAATGACAATAAACACAAACAACACATCAAAAAATGGCACTAAAAGCTAAAAACATGGAAGCTTTTTAAAAAATGACAAATAAAAAAGATTAAGCACAAATAAAACCTAGGTGTTGCCTCACATTTGATCAATTAACTATGCATTCACCTCTTCTGCACTTAGCAATCCTCCAACACATGTCACACATTTTTCTTTGTAAGCTTTGGTGACATCGTGCTAGTTACTGAAGCAAAAGATACATAATTAACACATTCTCTGATGCCAGAGTGTGGCTAACCTTGCTCAAAGCACATGTAATATAATGTACCCACTTGCCCCATTAGCCCTTTCAACAACAAGAAATTCGTCTACCTATCAAGTATCATAGACACATAACAAAGCCATTGATGGCTAATGCACTATTGTAGAGTTACAATGAACATGCAAAACTGCAACCAATAGCTAGAAAACCCACAAGCTTTTGAATGAATGAGAAGAAAACGATAGTAAACCAAAAAAAAACCCAACACTCACCTAAAATTTAAAAGTATGAAGAAAAAATGGGTGACCAACTCAATAAATAAGCATTGGGAGTGGTGACACAAGCCTCTTAACAAACAATTAACCAAAAAGAAGAAAAGAACTAGAAAACAAAAAAGCTTCTTAACAAACAATAAGGAAAAAATAAGGAAAAACCTCCACTTGCCTCATATTTCATGAATAAACTATGGTTTCTTTGCTTTCATATGCTTGAGTTGTTCATTAGACAATAGGAGGTTTACATTTAATGCATTAAACATTGATTCACTACTACAGTACACATCAGTGCACTGCAAAAGTTTGTGCTATATGCATCCCCCAATTAAATATTTTCCACGATGTATAATGTTACACTGTTTACTTGATTTACTTGAAGGAAAATGAAAAATGGACCTATTGAAAGCAGTAGAAAAAGAGATATATTGTAATTTTCAAGCAAAAAAAACTAAGCTATTGAGATAATTGGTGAAAGAAAACTTTGTAGCTCTTTTGGTGTTCAAGGGGCTCATAGACTTGGGAAACATGAATAGATCAATATAGTTAATGACATGGTATATAATTGATAAACATGAAACTATTTTATGGCCAAAAGCAAGTTACTTTTGCAATGAGAGTCATGCATAGTTATAGGCATGTGCTATGTTGTACATGTACAATGTTTTGCATTGTACATTAACCAGAATTTATAATATAGGAGTATTTGCTTCTATTTTCTTGTAAGAAAATCTTGTTGATATGCTTTATAGAGCATTGCATGTGAATTGCATATTGCATGACTCCACTTATGCATATCTCTAGCTACATTATTAGTGCAATTAAATGATTGCAATAGTCATTTGTTTATTGGAATAAATTTGATAGTTTGAAACACTTGGCATAATTCTTATACATATTGAATGAATTGAGAATACTTGTACATAAAAAAGTTAGCTAAAGGCAGGTAGTTGGTACACAAGCAGTGAATAGGTAGTTAATTCATGTAATGCTAGGCATGTGCTTGGGCTTTTTCCTTCTTTCTATCATTTGTTTACTATTTCTTGAGAAGCTTGTATGTTCCTCTTGTTGGTACATAGAGCATGTTTAGTGTGGAAGCATTGAATGTATTGCCCATATGCTAATCACTTGAATGCTTTCTACACTATTAGCGAAGTTGATAGAATTTTGATTTAATTTCTGAATACTTGGTAAAAAAATTTGCGTTTGACTATTTTTTGGTAAATCTTGTCATGTACTTGTGTGTTTCATGTTTATGAATAAAATATTATATATCATGAACTATGTTCATTTTTCTAATATATCTTTTTAACAGGCACCATTCATTGTGAACAAAGATGGGGACAAAGATCTATATGGATGCATGTATACTTGGTTATTGAAAAAAAAACTGAAAGGTCAGATTCTTCTATAATGTCTCTCTTTTGTTTACAATGAATTTAAAGTCTTCCAATGCACCTAAGTATTATGCCTTGGAAGAATTGTGAGCAATAAGAGAGAAGCTTGGTTCAAGAATCTGACTTGTCGAATAGACAGATGAACATAGTGAATGGCATGCCCTACAATTCATAAACATGGAACTTTTTTTTGTTCACAAGAAAATTACTTTTGCAATTGTTGTATTTTCTTTTGAAATAGTTGGTTGGAAAATTAAATTATACTATTCAAAATTTTAATGTGTTTTTTCCATTGTTGGGATTTAAGGACAAATCTTTCATTTTTGGAAACTATGTTTTATCTCTTCTTCTACTGCTTGGAGTACACCTAATGTTCATTTTAGTTTGAGTAAATTAGGAATATAGGGAGACAATATATATAGTGAAAATATTGAACCCTGAAATAGTGAATACATGTTTAGTGCATTAAATGCAAAAAACTTGACAACTAGAAGTGTTGCTTACTTTTACAAAGGAAGGTGAGTGATTTGAGTAAGGTCTTGTTGACTGCGAGTTCATTAAAAGCATAAACCATCTATTCATTGCTCCAATAACCATTAGTCTTCCAATAAAGCTCAAAAATCAAATTGTGTGACATATTTTAGTGAACTGATAGGTACACAAGTAGTGAATGGATACTTGATTCATAGAATGTGAGGCAAGTGCTAGATTTTATTTATGCTTATTCTTTTTTGACAATTGTTTGTTGAAAGGTTGTTTCAAGTCCTTCATTGTGTTCTTTCATGTTTTTTATTTTCTAAAACTGCACTGCTTATGAACTTTTCGAGTAGTCTTGTTGTAAATTTTTTTTTGTACAAGTAGGCCAAATTGATCGACGCAAATTTTTTGTTGCAAATGTCCACTCATTAGATCCAAATTTTATAGGTTTTGCTAGTAGGCCAATTCCTATTAAAGCAATGAATCCATAGTTAATGCATTTTATGCTTGCACAATGAAGAAGGTCTTGCTCGAAGATCTAAAATGATGTCGCTATATGTAGCAACAACTTACTACTCTTCAGATACATCAAGCAACACATGTATTGGGATTGCTTGATACCAATACTTTTTCCATATTTTGTTTCTCAAAGCATCTTTGATTTCCTTCGTAATCTTAATAGTAAAAAAAACCTATGTAACTATGTATTACAATTCCCAATTAGGCTAGGTAGCTATTAATAACAATGCAAGTTATCTTTGAGGCACTGTGACAGTAATTTGTACGACATGTGCACATTGTGCCTAGATAGAGGCATGAACAAGTCATCATGTTTGGCTTCAAAAGGTTCATATGTCTAATTAGCTATTGGAGGGGATACATGCTTAATGCACAAAATGCAAACTTCTCAATATGTGTTAAACAACCGTTGGTGTGTATACAAGCAGACAGTGCAAAGTCAATCCATGAAATATGAAGCAAGTGCTTGTTTTTTTACTATTTATTGAAAAGCTTCTCTATTTTTTGGCCATGGGTTGTCATTTCTGATGCTAGTGATTCTATGTGGTGCTTGAACAAGGGAGGGGATGAAGGAGCAGTGTGCAACTGGTGAGTGGCTCATTTGTTTGTTTTTGATACTTGATCATTAGAAGCATTAGAGAGGAAATTACATGGTTTGGACAAGGTCTTTTGGACTGTGGGTGTGAAATGTGTTGGAGGGTTGGTGGGCATATATGTAGTGAATGCATAGAAGACTCATGAAATCTTGGGTGACTACTGCCATTTTTTTGTGCTTATTATCATTTGGTTAGCATTTGTTGAAGAGCTTGTGGGTTTTCTGGATGTTGGTTGTGGTCTTGCATGTTCATTAGTCTCTATAAGTGTAGTGGCTATTAATGACCTTGGTGTGTGTTTATGGCACTTGATAACTAGAAAATTTGATTGTTGTGTATATCGTTGGGAACAATATTTAGATATTACAGGGAAGAAATTTGTGGTCACATTGGAGCTCATAGCATCGACGAGACTTCTTTTTCAAAAGAGAATTTAAGTGTTAAACTATGTATCATTATACTTGAAAAATTACTAGTATGTGCAACATGGTTTAATACTAAAAATGCTTTGGTGAAAATAAGTCTTGTCAATGCATAGGATTATTATTAGTTCCTGTTGAAAGGTAGGTTCAACATTGCAATTGATGCATTTCCTTTTTTATTAGTTGCTTCTCCAATGATATTTTTTCATTAAAATATTTTTGGTCTTTTTTCTATAGTCGGGATGTGTTGGCGGGCACATATCTAGTGAAAGCATAGATCACTCATGAAATCTTAGGTGAGTGTTGTGATTTGTGTGTGCTTATTATCATTTGTGTAACATTTGTTGAGCAGCTACTGGGTTTTTTAGCTATTTGTTGCAGTGTTGCATGTTTGTTACTCTCTAAAAGTGCACTACCTCTGAATGGCTTTGTTGTATGTTTATGGCACTTGATAACTAGAAAAATTGCTTGTTGTGCATATGGCTGGTAACAATATTTAGCTATTATAGGGTAGAAATTTGTAGCCAAATTGGAGCACATAACATTGAGGACAATTATTTTTTCAGAAGAGCATTTAAGTATTAAACTATGTATCATTGTACTTGACAAATTATTAGTATATGCAACATGGTTTAACACTAAAAATGCTTTGTTGAAAAGGAGTCTCATCAATGCATAGTATTATTATTAGTTTCTACTGATACACGAGTTGAGTGTTGCAATTGATGCTTTTCCTTTTGAATTATCCACTTCTTCAATGAGATTGTTTTGTTTAAAATGTTTGTCTTTTTCCTATAGTTGGCATTTAAGCACATATTTTTGGTGCTGGAAAATTATTGTTTATCTATTTTTCTATTGGTTTGAGAAGGTTGATTTTTCATTTTACTTTAAGAAAAATAGGAAAAAAAGGGCACTTTATATATGGTTGGGAACATTGTATTGTGTTCCTAATATTTAATTGGGGATGCATGTAGTGCAAGTTTTGGCAGTGGGATGGTTGGTACTGAAGTAGTAAGTGCATGTTTCATGCATTCAATGCAAACCGTGTGATATATAATGGATAGCTGGTGTGAAGATAAGCAGAGAATGCTTGGCTAATTTTCATGTTGCTTATTAATTGTTTCATGGAAACATCCCTTCAACACATCTCACATGCATGGCCGAGAGGGATTTGCTCAAACTATTTTTTTTTCCCTCTAACACTTCTTCTTATCAAGTATAGAAAACAAACAAATGGGCTGAGGAGGTTGTACAAAAGAGTATAGTGAGGATACTGGTCTGGAGCATTTCCAACACATTGTAATGTGTAGATCATTAACAGTTGTGCATGGAAATTGTTTTCTTTTCCTTGATGCAATGGATAGCTTGCACACATTGAATATGTGAATGTATAGTGAAAATAACAAGGGTGTTACATGTAAACATATAGCAATTTAGACAAGGAAGAATTTTGGCCTGTGGTGAATGCCTAAGATTGTGGTCTTGAATTGTTGTGACAAATGTTTAGACATGAAAACATGTTTTATTGTTTGAAAGATAAAATACATTTGGTTAATAAGAATTGAGTTTTGGAGAATGCGAAAGAGGTGAGTTGTTATTGGATTGTGAAGTATTAGATATTGAATGTAGACAAACTTAGAGTATTTGGTAAAACCTAATTCATATGCTTATAGAAACAGAGAACATGTGTAGGAATAATTGATGTGGGAAAGATCTTGTTAAGTGTACATGCATAGACTACATTTTGTTAGAATTTTCCTTGTAATAGGAACCATTTTTTGTGATTGGAGTAGAGAAAAAGATCTGTAGAGATACAAAGATATATGGTTCTTGAAGTAGAGAGTGGAAGAACTTAAATTATTTGGTAAAACCTACTTCAGATGCTTACAAAAACAGAAAACATGTGTAAAAATAATTGACATGGGCAAGATCTTGTTAAATGTACATGCATAGACTGTATTTTCTTAGTGTTGTCTAAATTTTGCAATTTTCTCTAAATTTTTCTAGTTGAAAAAATTCTATCGACAAAATCCATGTGGGCGCATATGCAAAAAAATAGGAAATAGATAAAAAAACCCATGAGATTTTTAACAAACTATAATGAAACAAGAAGAAGCACAAACAAAACACACTAATTTCCAAACATTCCATGAATTAGCTATGTGTTCATTGAATATGTAGTCAGAAAGATATCAAGTTTTATAAACAAACAGGCAAGCCATTCACTACGAATGCACTTTTTCAGAATAATGAATATACAAAAACACATTGGAGAGCTAAAAAATCCATAATGTTTTTTACCAAATGAGATTAAGCACAAGGAAAACCTAGCACTCATCTAAGATTCCATGAATTAGATATGCCTATAGCATCATGGAATACAGTAGTTCAAACAGAACTAAAACAAGTATGCAACTGATGAGTACTCATTGCTTGTGCACCCACCAGCCCTCCAAGACATGTTGCACATTTTACTTTCTAAACTTTCCACCCACTCAAGCAATAAACACATAATTAATGCATTCACTGCCCCCATAGCCCACAAGACCTTGCTTAAATGACATGCGATCTAATGCACCCACCTCCCCTGCTACACCTTCTTACAATAAGCAACACAAAGCGAAGCCATTGATGGCCACTACACTTTTACATAATAACTAACATGCAAAATTGCAAACGACTACTAAAACACCCACACGGTTTTCAACGAATGATAAACAAACAACAATAAACAAAAACAACACATCGAAGAATCCACCAACTCTCCAATACATCTTGCACATTTTTCTTTTTAGGCTTTCCTGATAGTGTGCTAGCCACTCAAGCAAAAAAAAAATAATTAATGCATTCCCTACCCCCAAAGTCCATCCAACCTTACTCAAAGCACACGTAATTTAATGTACCCACTTGTGCCATTAGTCCCTCAAAGGCAAGTGACTAGTGCGATCAAAGAAGTTTAGTGTTGCAATTGAATAATGTACATTGGAGATGGGCTACTTGTTAATCATTCTATAGGAATGCATTAAATGCTAATGAGTGTGCTACTCATTTTTGTTTAAGTAAATAAGAAGTATACAAATCTATGTATTTTGGAAAATATTTAATAGACAACAGTTAACAAAGCTAATAGCATACTTAATAACAAGTAGCAAAGCATGGGTAAATTGTTGGAAAGAAAATATGGAAAATGCAAATGTGAACATGGTTGATAGTAAAAACATGTAACAGTAGAGTTCAATCTATTTTCCAGTAACATAAGAAGTTAAAGTATTGTGTAGCATACAATCTATTGAATTCTATAAACATGTAACAATAGAGTTTAATCCAAGATTACAATTACAAATTATTTAATTTCTTGAGAAAGGTCTATAAAAATGTAACAGTAGAGTTTAATCCAAAATTACTATTACAAATTATTCAATTGCTTAATCGCTCATTTGCTTCTTCTATATACCTAAAAACTAGAAGCGTTATAGGGAAAACTGAATGGTTTCAACAATGTCTTGTGGACCATGGGTACACATGTAGCAAACAGTTGGGTAATTCACAAAATCTCAGTCAAATGTTGTGTTTTGTTTGTGCTTTTTCTTATTTCATTATCATTTGTTCAAAAGCTTCTCGGGTTTTTGGCTCTTCAGTGCATTTTCACATATGGGTGCATGTGCAATGAATGCATAGCTAATTCATGAAATATTAGGAAAATGTTTCCTTTTCTTTTTTGCTTAGTCTTTTTTTGTATCATTTGTTAGGAAGCTTCAAAGCTTTTAAGCTTCCAAATGTGCTTTTGCATGTTCGTTTTAGTGTAAAAGTGCACTATTGGTGAATGGCTAAACTGTGTCTTTATGAAACTTGATAGCTCCGTGTATACATATGCAGTGAACGCAAAAATAATTCATAAAACACTACGTGAATGCTCAATTAAGTTTATGCTTATTCTTGTTCTATTGTTTCTTGTTAAAAATGTTGACAGTTTTCTAGCTTTTTGTTGCCCTTTTGCATATAGGGCATGTGTAGCATATGCATAGTTAACTCTTAAATTGTTAGTATACTTCTAGGTTTTGTTTGTGCATGTTCCAATTTTTTTATCATATATTCAGAGGCTTGTCGGGGTACAAAATTTGAATTCAATGTCTTCAACGTTTTTCAATTTTTTTTACTTTTGTCTATTTTTTGGAAAATTTTATTCAATGTTTTTGTCTTAACTTTTAATGAATATTCTACTATATGTTACTTTTTTGAACTATGCAGGCCTATAATGCATTAACTATATATTCCTTGCTTGGGCACAAATCACTATGCAAAATTTATTGCATTACTCTTTTTTTTTTATTACAATTTTTTTCACACGCTTCTATGTTTCCTATTTATGACTAGCATATTATGTGTCATGTAGTATGCACATTTGTCTAATTTGGCCCATTCATAGGCACCATTTCTTTTAACTAGACCCAGCTACAAAGATCTATTGCACTACAAATATTTCTTACTTTTGAACAACAAATTTGAAGGTTAGATTCTTTTATCATTATTTTCTTTTCTTTCCCATGAATTTAAAGCTCACAATGTTTGTATACCAAAAAACTACATTTTTTGCAAACATAAGTTACTTTTGCAACCAGAAAAATGCATAATTGCAAACATCTCATATGCAATCCATATCCAATGTTCCACCAAGAACACTGACTATATTGTATAACTTGAAACATATTTTCTGCTTCCCATTTTTCCATTTATTGCAGTGCCTTTGATATTTATTTCCTTATAAGAAAATTAGCACAATTGAAACACAATAAATTTTTGAAAATAGCTATAACTCATTGCAAAACAACATCATGTTTTTTGCATTCTACTTGTCATAGGAGCTATCACTTTCAATCAAAGTGTAGGAGAAAGATATTTTCTGCTGCAAATCAACTTGGGTCTTTAACAACAGGCTTAAAGGTCAAATTATTGTACTATCCTTCCACCTTGTTTACAATGAAATTTAATTCTTCCAATGTATTTCAGAATTATGCATTGGAAGAATGGTAAACAATGAAGAAGAATACTTGTTCAAGAATCTGACTTCCCATAGAGACAGATGAGCATAATGTATCACATGTCATGTGATTCATAAACATGAAACTATTTTTTGCTTTCTACTAGGTTGCTTTTAGGTAACATAATATACTGGTATTAGTGATAGGGACAAATCCCAATATCTACTAGACTGTATTTTCTATTAAAATAAAAACTCTTTTACATCATTCACCATGCGCTTGTCCACTACAAAGAACTAGATTTCATTCATTCTTGATTTGTTGTCTCAATAGGCACTATCATACAAGCAAAGCCTATGAAATTTGAATTCTATCTCTAAATGATTGGACAAAAATTTGTTATAGTGGTCTATTTGGCTTATTTGCTTTGAGGAAAAAAACTTTATGGGTACTCAATGCATTAACCACATGCAATAGTCAGCATTTAAGCACATATTTTACTTTAAGTAAAATAGGGAAATAGGGGAACATTATATATTGTGGCAAATATTTAATCGGGTGATGCATACACTGCAAGTTTTGGTGGTGGGTTGGTCGATGCTCGACCAGTCAATGCATTTTTAATGCATTAAATACAAACCTCATGATATTTCTTCCACAACAACTACAAACATAAGCAGAGAAGACTTGCCAAATTTGAATCCAAAAAAATTAGAGGAACATGGTAAATTGTCCCAAGCATTTTTGACTCATGCTTGTAACAACAACAAAGCATTACAAACACATAAACAAGCTACTCACCAATAGTACACTATGATAGATTTGTAGACAACAAATAACAGATACTTATGGTTATGAACTTGTGTCAAAAATAGGTAGCTACGCCATTGACAACCAATGTACCTTTGCAATGTAACCAAGATGCAAAAGCACAACCAATAGCTAAAAAACCTACAAGCTTTTCAACAAATGATAAAATAACAAACAAACAAGAAGGAACACAAACAAAACCCAACACTTGCCTAAGATTTCATAAATTAACTATGCACTCTCCCAATTTACTTAAACAAAATTGAATAGTAGACATTGTAGCATTTAATGCAATAGCTATTTATTGCTAGACAAGCATGCCATATCCAATGCATATGATACAATTACAAAGTTGACCTATTCCAACATGCAGTGGGCATATAGCTTATTGTCATTTAACGCATGAAATCTAAGTGTTGGCTTTTGTTTTTGCTAATTCTTGTATATTTATCGTTTCTTGAAATAATTCTCAATACTTTATCCTTTTGCATCTTTATTATTCTATAAAATTCAACTGCAGGTGAATCGCTTCAGTATGTCTATGTGATAATTGACAACTACAAGTAATCTTTCCTATATTGCTTCTTCTTGTTAAATCCTGACTATAGTGAAAAGGAATAAGTATTTCAAACAATACAATCTCATTGGCCAAGCGACTAATTCAAAAGAAAGTGCATTGATTGCAATAGTAAACATGTCATTCAACAGGAATAAATAAAAGCACAAATTTTTACATTATAGAGTTTGATACATTGCGAAGGGTGTTGTATCACTCAATTTTGTAAAACTAAATCAGCAAATTATGAACAAATTATATTTTATACAATTAGAAGCTTTCGTACAAAACCAATGCTCACTCAAGCAATTAACATACACTTAATGCTTTTAATGCACACACAGACCATAAGATCCTATTGAAACCATTCACTTTTCCTTGTAATGCTTTCACTTACCAAGTATCAAAAATAGACAAACAAGCTATTGACTAGTTACACATGGTACTAATTGATCCTATCTCATTTAAGCATTCCAATGTACATTAGCTATTGAAAACAACAACACATGGCCAAAAACAAAAAACCTTTTCAAAAAACAATAAGCTTAAATCAACACTCCCTTCATATTTCATGAATCAACTGTGTATTTTGTACTTGTATTCATGTCAGCTACTCACCACATAGCAAATAATTTACATTTAATGTATTCCCAAGTTTACTATTGCAATAGTTGCATTATTTTCGTTTCCAATGCTTGTCATTCTCTGCAATGCTTCAATGAGAGACGAGCTGAAGGAACCATGTGCAACCCATGACTGGGCCCTCATTTGCTTATTGTTTGTTTGAAAGCTTGTATGTTTTCTAGTTGTTCATTGTGGTTTTGCATAATCATTATTCTGTAGTGGTGCAGTGGTCCTCAATGGCTTTGTTGTGTGTTTATGATACTCGATAGATAGAAGAATTGGTTGTTGTTGGAAAAATTAACAAGGAAACATAGTGCATTAAACTACATGTGCTTTAAGCAACCTCTGCTAGACTATGGGGGTAGAGAATGCATTAGTTATGTGTCTTTTGCTTAACTGGCTAGCACGTTGTTAGGAAAGCTTGGAAAGCAAAATATGTGAGATATGTTATAGGGTTGGTTGGTACAAAAGCAGTAAATGCATAGATAATTCATGAAATATAAGGTGAGGGGTAGGTTTTATTTGTACCTATTCTTGTTTCTTTGTTGTTTGTCAAAAAGCTTGTGTGTTTTTAACTTTAAGTTTGCTTCTTCAATGTTTGTTATTGTTTGGTAGTGTACCATTGGTAAGTGGCTTCTTTCTATGTTTATGATGCTTGGCTGGTGCTGCACAAATTAACGGGGAATGCTTTCTAAGATTTATGATGAGTGTTGACTTTTTCTTGTGCCTATTATCATTTCTATATCATTTCTTGAAAATCTTGTGAGTTTTTAGCTATGTTCATTATTCTATAAAAGTACATTATTGTTGAATGGATAGGCTATGTATTTTTGATACTTGATAATTCTGTGGATGCACATGTGGTCAATGGATAACTACTTCATGAAATCATTTTTTTATCATTTTTTGAAAGGATTGTCAGTTTTTTACTTGTTAGTTTCGGTATTTCATGTTTTCTATTATGTAAAACTACAGTGGTCTTTAATGACTTCCCAATGTGTTTATGATACTTGATAACTAGAAGTATTGCTTGCTGTTAGAAGGGATATGGTCCATGAAACCCTTGGTTAAATCTTTCATACTATATATTATGTCCCCCTATTTTCCTAATTTACTTAAAGGGAAATGAAAAATCAAGTATACTCTTATGCATTTCTAAATGAATAGATTTGTTTCAAGTCCATATTTGTTACAATCTTCTTACAAGAATGCATTTCTTTATGTCTATGAATTGCATTTATGATATCAGCCACTATGCTTATCTGTCTAGAATATCCCCCCAACAAGACCACTCTTTACAATTTCACTGGGAGGAAAATATATGCTTTCATGTAGATATAGCGAACTGTTGAATAAGAAAATTGTAGGTCAGATCGTTTGATCATTGTTCCTCTTTGTCTCTCCAATTACACATTTTGACAACTATGCAGAATATCAAGTCTACTCTACTATACATATGTGCAAATCACTAAAGATTCCATAATCAAATTGGAAACAAGATACAAGAATATAGAAATAATAGACATTTCTAACTATGAATATGCAATAAGCACATTCAAATTAAATGTTTTAGACTATTTATTTGATTCCTAGCAACTACTGTTGACCAATCAGTTTTAGGTTCTTATACACATAATTTTCTATGAGTATATATATAATGGAATATGTATGTGCATATATATGTATAGAAATAGAAATGTCCATTACATCTATATAATAATGTCCTTGTCTCAGAGAAGTGTTGTGTGCAACTATTCAGAACAATTGTACAAGGACTGTTGTGGCAAGCCACTAAGAACATTGTAGAAGAAAAGTAATGCACTGAGGCTAAATGAGTTGAACCAAACAAAAAATAGGAATTCATATTGGGTTCTACACTCGCATTAAAACCCTTCATTGTATTCAAGCTTTTTATTTTGGTTCCACTCATTCAAACTAATGTATTTACCTTTTCTATAACGCCCCGCCACGCAACCCTAGGGGAAGTTGCAATTTACTACACAAACGAACCAAAGTTTTTTTTTTAATAAGAAAAATTAACAAACAAGTGCACTAACCATTGCCAACCAATCCCCTAAGGTTACGAGACTGTGTTACTTAACCCAAACATGGAACATAAATTAAAACCATACCGAATAATTACTTAACAATTAAAGTTCACATACATTCCATTCATAATAAATTACATCCAAGAGTATGAGATACCACTTGATTCCAATAACATAGTTTACAACATAATTACAACACTCATTCCTCGAATGAGATAAATCCAATAAGTATGGTTACATATTACAAATTCCACCTTGTTAACAAATGAGGGGTAATAAAATTACAATATCATCGGAAATGAAAAGAGCATGAAATGAAATTGGATCCCATGAGCTCTCCAACTGGAAATATCAACCACACGAACAAGAAGAAGAACCAACAGATTAAGAAGCATGTGCCACCCGACCACATGGAACCCAAAGGTTCCACTCCCTCCGTGCTAGGAGATAGTAACAAGGAATTCCTACACAAGACCATCGACCACTAGACACAGGCTACACAAAACTGAAACGAAATAAATACAACTACCACATCACATGAACTAAAGGGTCAAACCAACAACTCTAGTACGACTCACACATCATTGATATAGGTCACATTGCTTCCAGACATATAATAGATCGAGAGTGTCACAAAGACCAAAGTGAAAGCATAATCAGTCACAATCATAACAGGGAAGAACAATGTCGATCAAAGAGCCAAAACGGAGGGGTGTTAAATCGAGTGGAACCTTTGGGTTCCACATGGTCGGGTGGCACATGCTTCTTAATCCGTTGGTTCTTCTTCTTGTTCGTGTGGTCGAGATTTCCAGTTGGAGAGCTCGTGGGATCCAGTTTCATTTCATGCTCTTTTCATTTCTTATGATATTGTAATTTTATTACCCCTCATTTGTTAACGAGGTGGAATTTTTAATATGTAACCATACTTATTGGATTTATCTCATTCAGGGAATGAGTGTTGTAATTATGTTGTAAACTATGTTATTGGAATCAAGTGGTATCTCATACTCTTGGATGTAATTTATTATGAATGGAATGTATGTGAACTTTAATTGTTAAGTAATTATTTGGTATGGTTTTAATTTATGTTCCATGTTTGGGTTAAGTAACACAGTCTCGTAACCTTAGGGGATTGGTTGGCAATGGTTAGTGCACTTGTTTGTTAATTGTTCTTATTAAAAAAAAAAAAATTGGTTCGTTTGTGTAGTAAATTGCAACTTTCCCTAGGGTTGCGTGGCGGGGCGGTACACATGGTATCAGAGCCTGGGTTAAAACACTGGGTACTCTGGGATTATGTTGGACCCATTATGTTGTAAGCTGTGTAGGTTTATACCTTGGGCACTATGAGCCCATTGTATTGACCTAGTTGTTTTACTCCTTCGGGTTGTTTTCCTTTTGGGCTGATTTCTCATGTTTGCCCATAAGTTGTCATTAGGAGATGTAGGTTCAATGGTGCAGGAAACTAGTGGAAAGGATAGGATCCTCGGTGTAGTGTGCAATGCACATATATCCTTTCTATTGGAAGAATGCATTATGGATGATTGTGTGGTGTGTGAGTTTGGGGTGTTGTGTGTGGTGGATGACAATCAATTTTTTTGATTGTTTCTGCCCTTGCATGTCTTTTGATGAATGCTTTGTGAGGGTTGGTTAGGCCCGCGAGCCCACCAAGAAGTGTTTTTTGTTTGGTTTCCTTTTGTTGCATTGATCTTTCGTTGTGTAAAGGGTTGTGACCCTTGAGTGGTTCTTGAGTGTGGTTGTAGTGTGTTTCTTGGGTGTGTTCCAAGTACTTGTTGGGGCGAGATAGTCATAGGACCTCTTGCCTTGAGTGCCTTAGTATGGCGTTTTAGAGGGTGGAATTTCCCAACCTTGTCTTGTGTTGTGGAGGAATGATGCTCATGTTTTTGAAAGCTCTATTTGACCTTGAGGGTATCAAGGAGTTTCTTGGGAGTGTATTCTCTTTTGGAGTTTTGTTGTTTCCTTCTCCATGCAAGTATTAGATGCATGTTTGCTTGTGTTTTACCTCTTTATGCAAGTGATTGCTTGATTGACCCTTATGTGGTATTGGAGTTGCCTTTGCATGTTCTATTGGATAGAGAATTATGAATTATGATAATAGGAAATGAATGAACATGTTATTAGTTTATAGAGATTTGTGCATGCTCTCATGTGGTTGATGCATTGTGTGAAAGTGCATGTGTGATGATGAAACCATGATTACATTTATGCCTATGCTAGAACTGTAAATATCTTGTCTTCTCTCTTTTCTATTGGGTTAACGAAGATGCCTGTCCTTAAGTGTGTGGGGTATGTTGTATCTTATGAGAAATGTTTATGTAATCATGAAGGTTTGTTTTATTAGAATGAACCTTGGGTAAAGGACCTAAGTCCCCAAGTTTCATACATAATTATGAAAAATGTATAGTATAAATAGAAAAATTGTTTTGCAGTAAGTAAAAGTTTAGAGAGAAAGAACTAGTGAAACAATTGCATGTTAAGGATAATTGCATAATAGGTGCATCTTGTTGGTGAGGCCTATAGTCCCCAACTTTATTGTTGAGTCTTAAGAAATCATATAGATGTTAAATTATTGTACCTGGATTCAAAAATGCAAAATGTTAAATGAACGTTGAAATGATAATGTTGCATACCTTGCCTTGAGTAAACGTTGTAATGATATTATATTAGGTGTGGCTTTATGATGAATCTTGATGATGTGTATTGGTGCATAGGGCACTATGAATGTTAATCCATGGTTATGTAATTTGGAGATTTGGTGGTGGGATGCTTCACCAAGTTGATTGTATAGGTTGATAGTGTGCTTGGGTGTGTTGATTTTAGCACGAGCTGCTGTTGTTTTATGTTGAGGTATGGAGTGGTTCAGTATTGGAACCATTGTTTATGTGAGTATTTTAATGAGTTTGGGCTAGGGGTATTTGCAGGCTTCTAGGAGTAAGCCTGACCCTAGGGGGGGAGGATGTAACACCCCTCCCTTTTGGCTCTTTGATTGGCATTGTTCTTCCCTGTTATGATTGTGTCTGATTATGCTTTGACTTTGGACTATGTTGCTTTTGATTGCAATTGTTATGTAATGTGGATATTATATTTTGATGTGATGTTATCCTAATGTTACCTTTATGGCATGTTTTGGATTGACTTAGAAGATATTTGATTTAATGATGTTTTATGTTGTTGATCATGTTATTGATGTTAGATGCGTCAGTTAGTGATATTGTATTGGTGAAGGGGACGAGATTGTATCACTCGCTTGCGAGTGCCCTACGATTCTGAGATTTCCTCTTCACGGTGTGTTTGATCATATTATGTATATATGCACATTCGACATGCTCTTTGTTGCAGGTTGGCAGGTACATGACATTGACTCCACCTGGTTTCCAGGTTTGAGCGTGTCCATTGACCAATGGAAATCGATTGGGAGATAGTAGCTAGGTTTTCCATGCCAAGTTGTCACCCTAGTCATAGCGTGTTGTCGGGTTGTCGTTGGGGTTAGTCGTTTTTAATTTGGCCAATCTCCCCTTGAGTATTTATTTAATTTCAAAGTTTAAAGTTTATTAAATGCTAAGTGTAGTTTAATTTGTGATTAAATATATTTAGTTGCAATGTTGAAATACGATTTATTTTATTGATTTATTTGATAAAATTAATAAAATAATTATTGGGTTATTGATTGATTTGATTAATTAATAAAACTAGATTTAGTTTATTAATTAATTAGATTAATAGTGATATATTAATTAAAATAGTTGTTCTGACATTATTATATAATTAGTATCAAATTTAAATTGGAAATGGAAATTATTGTGGATATTGAGATTTAATTAAAATAAAAGTAAAGACCTTGGTTAAATAGTGAGAGTTAAATATAAATTAAAATAAATAAATGTTAATGCGTTTTAATTCCACTTTTGAAAATATTGTTGAGAAAATCATTTAATTACAACTTTGAAATGCTAATGTTTTAATGGGAAATTTGGAAAATGCATAAAGTTGAATTAAAAATTAGAAAGTGGGTTTTGAATAAAAAATTAGAAATATTCCCATGTTTTTAAATTATATTTGGTGAGTGGGATTTTTAGGTTTTTTCACCAATTTGGAAAAAAAAACCCTATTTGGAGAATGAAATCTCATCTAAGTTTTATCTTGGAATTTGGAGAAAATTTTGTGGGCTATGGTTTTTGCTTGGATTTGTGAAGACGATGGAGATTCTTGTTGGAGTTGGAGTCAATGGAGGGATTGGAAAACACCATGGTTGAAGGTTTCAAATTTTGGAGGAAAATCAGGTTCATCTTTAACCTTGCTTGTTCATTTTGAAAATAGATCAAATCCTCTTCATGCTATTTAGAAATCTTTAAAGGTTGTTTGAATCCCATGAAACCCATGAAATATTTCTTTGAAAACTTACAAGATTGTTGAGATTTTGAAAAGAAAACCAAAACTAAAATCAGGCAATGGAAAAATAAAATGAAAACCAAAGGAGATTTGTTGTCAAAACATAAATCTAAACCCTATGATTGTGTTGAAAAATCCATTGTTTTGTTGCAAGATTTTGTTGGGAATTTGCACAATAAGACCCACAAGTTCATTTTTTTAAAATACTAGGGTTTCCATTTATTAAATTTCTGGAAAATACCCCTGGTTTGTTCTTTTTGTGAAGTTCTTAATGGGTATTTTGTGGGGAATTTGTTTGTGTTTTAAAAATGCAAATAAAATATATTTTATTTATTTTAGGGAGGCTGGGGAGGCCAACCCCCACCGCCGCCACCACTGTCGCCGCTGCTGCTGGGAGGCGGGCACTGTGTGCTCGACACACAGCCCCACCGCCCAAAGGCGACAGTTACTGTGTGGGAAGCACATAGTTTCGCCGCTCGGGGTGACAGACGCTATGTGCTTTGCAAACAGCCCAGCCACCGTGGGAAGCAGACAGACTGTGTGCTCCACACACAGGCCCGCCGACCACAGGGAGGCAGGGGCCTGCGTGCCCAAGGCTTCGGCCCTTTGTTTGTTTTAAAACAATTTCGATTTGTTTTAGTTTTTTTTTTATTTACCTTTATCTAATTTAATTTTTATGTATATTATTTATATTATATATAATATTTAATATTATATGTTATATAAAATTTAATATATTTAATATATATTAAATTAAATGAATTTTTAGTATAAGTTAAAAATATATTTTATTATATATGTTGAATCATAAGGATTTTAAATATGATTAATTGAAATATATATAAATTATTTGATATATTTTAATTAATGGGTGTTTTAATTATTTTATAAAATAATAGTTGTTTAAATCAAATATATTTGTATATGAAGGTATATACGTACATTGAATATTTATTTGTAAATAAGCATGTTAATATGCTTTTATATTTAATTGTATAGATATCGCATTGGTACTTTACTTTAATAGATGCACTAAAGGGTATCATAATTCAAATGTATTAAGATGATTATCGTTGTGTTATTAGAGGCAAGAGTGTAGTTTAGAAAATCTAATGTTTATTTCAAATATTGATTTTAATTGATTAATCATCCTATGTTGAAATAGGGATCAAGTGATTTAATTTAAATGTTATTTATTAAAATATCTTGATTTTGCATATAATAGTGAAACTTAGAGATAACGAATGATTTATTCCAATCAGATGACTTCTTATTTTATTTTATCAAAAGTTCAATTTATTTATAATTTGATTTGATTATTACGAATAATTGAGACAAATGAAATTTAAGGGACAGATTTAAATATAGACTAACTTAAGATGATTTTGTTACATAGTAGAAGTAAAAGTGGATTTTATATTCAAAGGATTTATTTAGAACGTGGAATTTTAATAGTCAAATGATTTATTTTAAAAAGGTAGATTTTAAATGATCAAGTGTTTTCATTTTCAAAGGTTGTTTTTTATTAATATATGTAATTGGGAAAATGAAATATACTATTGGTTTGAACCCCTTAAAGTTGTCAATGTGCTTTGAGTTACTATTGAGTTGTGTGGATAAGGTTAATTATTTACTTAATTTCTTGTGTGACGCAATTGATTGACTTATTATTTAATCTAAATGTTTTGTTAAACAAATGGTTTCATTTATAGTATATGATTGTGAAACTAGAGAAATGATTGATTATTTAGTCGAATGACTTTATTTATTAGAACGCTTTGATTAGAGAAGTTAATTGTAATTTTAGAGTAAATGATTGGGTTGTAAATACTTCAATGTTGGGAAGTGAATTTGGTGTATTTGATTGAGTAAATGCAAGACTGAAAACTGTGATTGACTGGGTTTAGGAAACCCTAACATTAGATATTGAGTTTCCTGGAATTATTTTTATATTATGTTTCTATCATTCTCAATGTTGGGTAAATGGGGTTAACTGTCTAATTAAGTCTTCCAGAGAAGTTCTCTAGGGTGGGATGTTTTGTGTAGAGGTTCAATTTGTGAATTGCCTTGGGAATGGTGTAGAGTTGTACTATGATGTTGTACCCAGTTTCCACGAACGGGGATTTGTACCTCCTTGGGAATAGGAGAGGGTAATGTGATTTGTACCTCCTTTGGAAGGAGTGGGTTTTGTACTTGGTTTTCCTCCAGTGTTTGGAGAGGGTTTTGACCTTGTTTTCCTCCAGTGTTTGGAGTGAGTTTCCTTGTTTTGTTACCTCCTTGAATGGAGAGGTTGTATTTATCTAGTTAACTATTGTGGTTCTCCATGTGTGTTGTCTTAGAAGAGTGGCTTGCAATGGGGGCCGACACACAAAGTGGTGTCAAAGATATCCCTTTGCAAGTTGGTTAATTTAGTGATAACTAAATAAAACTTTTAGAAGCTTAGGTTGCATCAAACATTAAACAAGATTAATTGTGCCTCGCTCATGGACCCAAGGGCTTGTTTTAGACTTGGGATGAGACGGGAAGGCCTAGAATGGCAAGGTCATATATCTCATCTTCACGAGAGGTATTTGATTCCACATGAGTGAGCATGGGTGTTGGGATTCGGTAGAGGCCACCAGGATAACCCATGGTGGGGGCCGGAGCCTAGGAAGATTCCCAGAGGAGATCCCTTGACAAGCTATGCGATGACACTCTTTCTAAGTCAACAAGTTTGTACTTGGTCTTTGTGACACTCTCGATCTATTATATGTCTAGAAGCAATGTGACCTATATCAGTGATGTGTGAGTCATACTAGAGTTGTTGGTTTGACCCTTCAATTCATGTGATGTGGTACTTGTATTTATTTCATTTTAGTTTTGTGTAGCCTGTGTCTAGTGGTAGATGGTCTTGTGTAGGAATTCTTTGTTACTATCTCCTAGCACGGAGGGAGTGGAACCTTTGGGTTCCACGTGGTCGGGTGGCATGTGCTTCTTAATCCGTTGGTTATTCTTCTTGTTCGTGTGGTTGAGATTTCTAGTTGGAGAGCTCGTGGGATCTAGTTTCATTTCATGCTCTTTTCATTTTCAATGATATTGTAATTTTATTACCCCTCATTTGTTAATGAGGTGGAATTTGTAATATGTAACCATACTTATTGGATTTATCTCATTCGTGGAATGAGTGTTGTAATTATGTTGTAAACTATGTTATTGGAATCAAGTGGTATCTCATACTCTTGGATGTAAATTATTATGAATGGAATGTATGTGAACTTTAATTGTTAAGTAATTATACAGTATGGTTTTAATTTATGTTTTGTGTTTGGGTTAAGTAACACAATCTCGTAACCTTAGGGGATTGGTTGGCAATGGTTAGTGCACTTGTTTGTTAATTGTTCTTATTTTTAAAAAAAAAATTAGTTTTTTTGTGTAGTAAATTGCAACTTCCCCTAGGGTTGCGTGGCGGGGTGTTACACTTTTGGCTTCCATCATCATATATTTGTTGCTTCTTATATACATGGACACACAAATTATCACATCCACTTTTCTACCAAAAAAATACTCTATTCTATCCATTGTATTTTCCATTATTTCCATATCTCTCTTTTCAAATTCTTCAATACATTACTTATACACAATTCTTTACCAAGATCCCATGTATTCAAAATATTCTATTTTATTTCTTTCTATTTATAACAAATAATGCTAACCTTTTTCATTTTATATCTATATTTTTTCCTTTATAATGTTGCAAAGATACAATAGACATTCAAGAAAATCAGTGTATTGTAAATTATCTATTTCAAATTCTTTCATGGTCAAACAAGTTGATCTAAAGTTGCTCACTCTTGTTGAACAACACCAACAATACATGTAAGTATAGAACTTTCCCATTATCAATAAATATATTTGGTGAACCAATTGCAAATATTATTAATTATTTCTCTCACTTTCTTTGCAATGTAATGTAATTCTCCTAGGAATCTAGATTTCTAGATAGACAAATGAGCATAGTGAATGGCATGCTATGTAATTCATAAATATGAAACTATTCTTTGATTATGAGCATGTTGCTTTTGAAGGTGGAAATTTGCATAATTGTAGTCATGGTATATGGAATTCATTGGATAAATATTTGTGAAGCACTTTTTTCATTTAAAATCATGGGGATGAAGAAACAAAAGTAGCTATTTTGACCTATAGAGAATGTAGAGAAATGTTAGAAAATTCGTGGCATTTGTCATGACTTTAAAATTCATGACATTTTCCAAGAAATTATAAGTTATGTTGTTTGCCATGGATTTTATAACATTTTTGACTGTATGCTCTATAGGCCAAGAGTGCTTTGGTGTGCATGCATTGTATTTTCCACATGGTGATTATGTCAATTCCCTGTTGTGTATGTCTACTTCAGCATGGGTGCTCCAAAAAATATGTTCATCACTCCCAAGTATATAATGCTAGCATATCAATAAATAGATTCGGTGAACAAATTGTAAATACCATTAATTATTCTTATTTTCACATTGTCTTTATTGATTTTGCACATATACTTACTTTTAATTCTTTCTTTTTAATTCCAATGGGTTGAGTAGAATATCTTTTTTGAAGTCAAATAAATGATTTTTTTCTCACAAAACAAGGCATACTTTTTAATTCAATTATTCTAAAAACGAAAAATATGTGTGTCGTGTCATCACATTCTTCTTTTCATGAGGTTTGTTTATTTATTTTTGATCAAACATGGTGTAAGTTAGTATTCGATTGGACTATGCACATATTTACTCTATAAGTGCTATTTCCCCCTATATAATCCTTTTTTTTGCTTATCAAATGGTATAAAATTTAACAATATAATATTTTCACTTTCTTCCTAAATAAATGCGTTTACATTTTTTCTTTTATTAGGATAACAATTCAAGTTGTTATTCTATTTGATCATCCATTTACTATTTTGTTATATCTAAGTCCTAATTTTGTTCATACACCAATTATAGATCTTTTTACTAGAATCAATCAATGATAATATATAATATTTTTTATTTTCAATTTCCTTGTAATGGACTAATTTTGAATCCTTTCTACTTGTGGCCATTTTACTTTACTACTACTCAACCATACATTGCATGGATAATAATTATTTTATTTACAAAATTATGGACTAAACACTACTTATAAAAAGTATTGATATATTAAAGATCTTTCTTGTTTTTAAAAAAATCATTAGTGATGACCATCATAACTAATATTCAAATAAGAAATAATCACAATAAATAACATGAAAGTAATAAATAATCTAGTACCACAAAAGCATTGCAACAAATATGTCATACCTAAACTTATGGACTAACGTTTTTTTTAAAAAATCTTTTTATTCCATATTACTAATTAAAGGGATCACTAATAACTCGTTAAAAAATGAGAATTCTTTAATGTTGCATACTTTTTATAAATATTATTTAATCCACAACTTCAAGTTTTCCACGTATTAATATCCATATCTATCTTAAGATAATTAAATAATAATCAATCAATTAATTGATTAACCTAGACAAAAATGTCAAATATAGATGTGCATCTAGGCCTAACAACTATTAAACTAAAATTTTAGGGAGAAATTATTATTAGTAACAAAACTAATTATTTAAAAATTTAAATTCTATTTAATTTTCCAAATGTAATTTATTAAGAAAATTTTTATTAAAAAATCATTCTCCTAAGATTATTAATTAAAATCATTTTTAAAAGATTATTATTATTAAAATTATTAAATATTCCATATTAATAAGAAAAAAATTATTGATGTTTAATTGCTTGAGATTGAAATTAATGGATACATTGAAAATAATGAACATGACCTATAGTTTTATTTCACATTTTCATAATCAATTTCCAACTAAAAAATATTGATGCGGAAATGCAAAGATCAATATTCTATTCTATACAAATGGTTCTTAATCTCCCATGCATTTCCTTGTCTTAAGATAATTAAATAATAATCAGTTAATTGATTGATTAAGGGTATGTGCAGGATCATCATGGAAAAACCAGGTCCTTAAGTGGCAAAAAAATTAGAAAAAACAGAGTTAGGCAACTTGACATAAAAAACTGAATAAGTTATCTATATTATTTCAAAAATATGTAAGAATAGAATCTATAGAAAATTGAATGTAGTTTCTAAACTACTAGGTTTGGTTTTTTTAAAAAAAATGTTTTTGGTGAAGATTTGAAATTTCAATGCAGTGGTACTTAAATTTCAAGGTAAAAATAAGAAGTAGGTGTCTGTCTGACCATCCTAACCACAATAAATGATAACAGTTTTTTATAATATTTTTAGATATAACTAGAGGACTCATTTCCAGATGTGATGCATATTTTTATAATTTTTTTCCAAAAATAATTAATTATGAATTTTTGTAATTGCTAAACTTTAAAAAATATTAAAACTTTGTATGTCAATTCACCTTAACTTGGTAAAAACTTCATGAAATTCATTTTTTCTTTTTTTAATCCTATATTATGTGAAGCATAGAATGTGACACATGTTTTGGATTCAAAAAATGTGATACCGTTTGAAAGCTATATATGTTTTTCAATTAGCCTATCAATGAGGACTTTAGTCATAATTTGAATAGAAAATGAATAATAATTAATTATTAAATCCAAAGTAAAGAATAATTTATATTGGTCGAAAGCTAAGAATATCCTTTAAAAATCCTTTTTCATTTCATCAATTTTGAGTTAAAAAAATTCGTCAGCCACCTACCCATCATATTGCCATTTTTTGGCCCATCATGATCTTGCACATAACCTTAACCTAGAAAAAAACATCAAAGATCAATTTCTTGTTTTATGCAAATGGTTTTTAATCTCCCATTAATTTTCTTATCTTAAGATAATTAAATAATAATCAATCAATTGATTGATTAACCTAAACAAAAATGCCAAATATAGATGTGCATCTAGGCCTAACAACTATTAACCTAAAATACATATAAAATTATATCATACCTTAAATTTTGGAGAGAAATTATTATTATTAACATAAATAATTATTTAAAAATTTAAATTCTATTTAATTTTCCAAATGTAATTTATTAAGAAAAATTATATTAAAAAACCATTCTCCTAATATTATTAATTAAAATCATTTTTAAAAAATTATTGTAATTAAAATTATTAAATATTCCATATTAATAAGAAAAAAGTTATTGATGTATGGGGCCCTAGCTCCTCGGGTTGGCTAAGTAATTCCGCTATGCTCGGCTGGTCACGAAGTTCTAGTCTCCTCGCCCAGTCAGTACCGAGGGGGCGGTCGCGCCAGCCATCAATGCTAAAAATTTATTTCAGGGCGCACCGGCAGCTTTTATAGGGTCAAAAAGCACCCCGGATTCCTCAGCCTAAAAAAAAAAAAAAAAGAAAGAAAAAAGTTATTGATGATTAATTGCTTGAGATTGCAATTAATGGATACATTGCAAATAAGGAACACAACCTATAATTTTATTTTACATTTTCATAATCAATTTCCAACTAAAAATAATTGATGTGGAAATGCAAAGATCAATTTTCCGTTTTATGCAAATGGTTCTTAATCTCCCATGCATTGGCTGTGAGATAAGAACAAATAAGTGGACCATAACATGGGGTTTAAAATGTTTTACAATTCTCTAATTAAATGTAGACATATGAAATAATTTCTTTAGCAAATTTAAGTGCTTTATAACATCTTCAAGTTACGTGAGTCAAATTCATATCTTTTAATGCACACATAGCTTTGCTTTAATTGATCTACCCATCTAATTATCCATAAAAAAATATAAATTTATTTTCCAACATCTTTGTTCATTAAAATGTACTCCATGAATCTTATTCTCACTAAAATCCAAAGTCAAAAGATTCACCTCCTACTATAAACTAACCTTGCCTTATTCCATATTGGCTTATTAACATGATTTCCCTTTTTGAATCATTCAAAAAATTGCAAATATTTCTCAGTATTTATATTTCACATTGCATTACAAGAAAAAGTTTCTTCCTTGCTTCTCATTGAATAGCCATTTGCGGTGGACCCCTATCGACTAATCGTTGCATGCGACTGTTAGTTTTTTTTAATTTGATTTCCATTATTTTGTATACGTGAGTTTATGTCACAATCTTTGATATCCTGACTTATTATTATTTAAAAATTTAATGAAATTTATCTTAATTAATATTACTAAATAAAATATTTTTAGTTGATAGGCTATTTGTGTGAAATTTGCTCAGAATTTTCATCAGCCTTCTCAATTTAAGACTTTTCCGGTGCCCAGGAAAAGGTGGTGGGTTGTTTTCCCATTTTGGTGAATTTTTTTTGGAATTTTCGTCAGCCTTCCCAGTTTTTGAGGTCTTTGGCACTGTGGAAAAGGTGGCAGATTGTTTTTTGATTTTTAAAAAAAAATTGGCATGACGATAGAGAAGGCCAGCGAAATGGAAACAACATTAATTTTTGCATGGTTTGAGTGTAGTGGTGATGGTGTACGTAACATTTGTCTTTAAAGTCCTCAGAAAACAATTTGAATTTATGTTCAATTTTTTGTAACACATTTGTGGGTGTCATTCTTTGGGTTTATCTTGTTGTTCAAGATAGCTATGAGTTAGGAGGGCAAGCTTCTATGAAGGTGCAAGTGCATTCATTAGCTGTGGAATTTCTGTGAAGGTGGTTGGAGGTTATTTTGAGTTTTTTGCATGTTTTGATGGTTGCAAAATCACTAGAAAAGTGTGGGTTGTGATAATTTTGTGCCCATTTTTTGCAAGTAGTAGACAAAGAATGAAGGGTATAGAAAGTAAGTGGGAAGAGGTGCATATTGAAAAAACCATTTGTCGAGTATTTGTGAAAAAATTTCTGTTATTTTCCAAAGGGGATTGTTGATTGTTTCTCTATAGCTTAGTGTAAATTTTTTGGCTTATGGTTTTCGTGTAGCCACCATGGGTGGAAGGAAATATTCTTTGTTTTTTGCATTTCGTGTGTTGAATTCGTGCATTTTTTTGGGCTTTTCATATGGATTACTTTTGAAACCAATATTGTTTCATTGTGTTGATTGTTGTTGAGAAGATTGTATAGTTTTGTGGGTTTTGGAATGTGAGTGACTATTGGGTATATTGTTTCATTTATGGCTTCCGTTTTGTGTGAATAGTTACAAAATAGTTAATCTACTATGTTTTTCGTTAATCTTGAAAGCGAGTTTTTTTGCATTTTGTGGGTTTTGGCTTGTGGGTGACTGTTGACTATATTGTTTCATTTATGGATTCCTTTTTGTGTGAATGGTTGCAACATAGTTAATCTGGTGTACATTCTTGGTGAATTTTTTGAGTTGGGTTGATGTTGAAACCAATATTGATTCATGTATGGTTCACATTTTCTAGTTAAGGTTTTGAATCAGTCTGTTATTGCGAGCTTTCTATGTTTTGTGCATTTTTCATGCAGGTCATTGTTGAAAGGTGTGTTTTTGTGGCGATGGTTGCAATGCAATGAGATAGTTAATGTTATATAGGTTGCGTTGTTTTAGGGTATGGGTATGTGCAGGATCGTGATGGGCCAAAAGGTGGCAATATGATGGGTATGTGGTTGACGACTTTTTTTCTTACCAAAAATTGATGAAACGAAAAGGGTTTTTAAAGGAGATTCTCAACTTTCCACCAATATAAATTATGCTTGACTTTGAATTTAATAAGTAATTATTATTCATTTTCTATTCAAATTCGACTAAAGTCTGATTGATAGATTGATTGAAAAACATCTATAGCTTTAAAGCGATATCACATTTTTGGAATCCAAAACATGTGTCACATTATATGCTTTGCATACTATAGGATTAAAAAATAAAAGTGAATTTCATGAAGTTTTGACCAAGTTAAGGTGGTCAAACATATGAGTTTTATATTTTTTAAAAGTTGTAATAAAAAAATCATAATTAATTATTTACTTGGAAAAAAATTACAAAAAGATATGGATCACATTGGGACATGATTCCTCCACTTATATATAAAATCATATAAAAAAATATTATCATTTTATTGTGGTTAGGGTGGTCAGACAAACACCTACTTCTTATTTTTTCCCTGAAATTTAAGTACTATTGCATTGAAATTTCAAATGTTGACCAAATAAATTTTTAGTTTTTAAAAACAAACCTAGTATTTTAGAAACTATATTCAATTTTCTATAGATTCAATTCTTACATATTTTTAAAATAATATAGATAACTTATTCAAATTTTTATGTCAAATTTCCTAACTCTGATTTTTTTTAATTTTTTTGCCACTTAAGGGCCTATTTTTTCCATGATGATCTAGCACATACATGTATATTGTTACCTTTTTGAAAAGGGTCTGTTGAGAAAATACTATATTATTTTTTCAAACCAATATTATTTGATTTATGGTTCATCTTTTGTGGGGATGTTTTTGTATGGGTAACTTGTTACTGTTAGTTTTAGTGTTTTATCTGTTTGGCCATCTGGGTGACTGTTGATAATAATATTGTTTTATTTATGGAATTCATTTTGTGGCGATGGTTGCAATGTAATAAAATAGTTAATGTTATGTGGTTCATGTTGTTTTACATAGGGTATTACTCATTGTTGTTGTCTACCTTAGCCTCTATTGTTTCATTTATTGCTTCCATTTAGCATGGTTGGGGAAAAGGTGGCAGATTGTTTTTTGATTTTTATAATATAGCCTCAGGGAGAGAAGAGTAATCAACAATACCTTATGTAACCAAACATAGAATGTACAACATTGACTATTTTTATTTGTTGTAACCATAACCAGAAAATGGAAGCCATAAATTAAACATCATTGGTTTCAATAGTGAGCCAGATGGAGAAACCCATAAAATATACATATATGAAAAGTGATTGGTGCACCAATAGACAAGTCCAGTGAAATCGTATCATATACATATACATATACATATATATATATATATATGTGTGTGTGTGTGTGTGTGTGTGTGTGTGTGTTTGTGTGTGTGTGTGTATAACAGTGAAAAATAAAAGTACAAATATACTTCTCAACAAAACCTGATCAAAAATTTAAAGGATATAGCCTTCTTAGGATTGCTTCTCAAATATTAACAGTGACAAATTCATCCAAAATAATAATCCTTTCTGAATAGAACCTTATCAAAAATTGAAACAATATAGCCTTTTCAACAACACCTTATCGAAAATGAAAGAATATAGCCTCAGGAAGAGAAGAGTAATCACATATATATATATATATGTATGTATTTGGGTTTTGGCATGTGGGTGACTGTTGGGTATATTGTTTCATTTATGACTTCTGTTTTATACGAATAGTTACAAAATTGTTAATCTAGGGTGCTTTTGGTTAAGCTTGAAAGTGAGTTTTTTTGTGTTTTATGGGTTTTGGCTTGAAGGTGACCTTTGGCTATATTTTTTCATTTATGTCTTCCTTTTTGTGTGAATGGTTGCAAAATAGTTAATCTATTGTGTTCTTGGTGAGTATTTTGATCTAGGTTGTTGTTGAAACCAATATTGATTCATGTATGGTTCATGTTTTCTAGTGAAGGTTTTGAATCGGTCTGTTACTACGAGCTTTCTTTGTTTTTTCTATTTTTCATGTGGGTCACTATTGAAAGGTGTGTTTTTTTGGTGATGGTCAACATAATGAGATAGTTAATGTTATACAAATTGCGTTGTTTTAGGGTATATTGTTACCTTTTTGAAAAGGTTCTATTGAGAAAAAGACTATATAGTATTTTCACACCAATATTGTTTGATTTATGGTTCAACTTTTGTGGGGGTGTTTTTGTATGGGTTTGTCACTGTCATTTTTAGTGTTTTGTGAGTTTGGCCATCTGGCTAATTGTTGATAATAATATTTTTTTTATTTATGGCATTTTTTTTGTGGCGGTGGTTGCAATGCAATAAAATAGTTAATGTTATGTGGTTCATGTTGTTTTACATAGGGCGTTGTTCATTTTTGTTGTCTACCTTAGCCTATATTATTTCATTTATTGCTTCCATTCATCATAGTCAGGGAAAAGGTGGCAGATTCTTTTTTTTATTTTTATAATATAGCCTTAGGTAGAGAAGAGTAATCAACAATACCTAATGTAACCAAACAGAGAGTGTACAACATTAACTATTTTATTTTGTTATATCTATAACCATAAAATGAAAGCCATAAATTAGACATCATTGGTTTCAACAGCGAGCTAGATGGAGAAACCCATAAAATATACATATATGAAAAGTGTTTGGCACACTGATAGACAAGGCCAGTGAAATGGTATCATATACATATACATATATGTACATATATGTATGTATATATATGTGTGTGTGCGTATAATAGTGAGAAACGAAACTAAAAATATACTTACTTCTCAACAAAACCTTATAAAAAATTGAAAGGATATAGCCTTCTTAGGATTGCTTCTCAAATATTAACAGTGACAAAGCCATCCAAAATATACTACTTTTTGAATAGAAGATTATCGAAAATTGAAACAATATAGCCTTCTCAACGACACCTTATTGAAAATGAAACAATATAGCCTCAGGAATAGAAGAGTAATCATATATATGTATATATATATGTGTGTGTTTGTGTGTGTGTGTAACAGTAAGAAACAAAAGTAAAAATATACTTACTTCTCAAAAAAACCTTATGAAAAATATAAAGGATATAGCCTTCTAGGATTGCTTCTCGAATATTAACAATGACAAAGCCATATAGAAATATACTCCTTTCTGAATAGAACCTTATCAAAAATTAAAACAATATAGCCTTTTCAATAGAAAATTATTGAAAATGAAACAATATAGCCTTAAGAAGAGAAGAGTAATAATATATATATATATATATATAACAGTGAGAAATGAAAGTAAAAAAACCTTATCAATAATTGAAAGAATATAGCCTTCTCAAGATTTTCTTCTCAAATTTTAATAGTGACAAAGCCATCCAGACATATACTCCTCTCTGAAACAAAATCTTATCAAAAATTGAAACAATATAGCCTCAGGAAGACAAGAGTAATCAACAGTACCTAATGTAACCAAAAATAGAATGTACAACATTAACTATTTTATTTTGTTGCAACCATAACCAGAAAATAGAAGCCATAAATTAAACATCATTGGTTTCAATAGCGAGCCATCAACAGCAAGCCAGATGGAGAAACCCACAAAATTGTATACAAGCTAAGGCTATATTTAATTCTTTCCATGACCCAATATAGTAGGGTGGAAAGTAGGCCTTGTTTTCTTGTTTTTCATTGCATATTTACTATACGTAGTTTATTTGTGCTTGGGTACTCGTGGACATGGTTGTACATGCATGTATACATTTACGTATGCATATATGTAAATCAAAAATAAATCCACCACCTTTTTTGTGGTACCAAAGTGCTCAAAAACTAGGAAGGCTAACAAAAATTTTGACCAAAGTTCACCAAAACCAAATAGTAGCTCGCCACCTTTCTGCTAGCACTAGAAAAATCTAAAACCAATGCATATATATATGTCTATGTATATATGCATGTGCACTCAAAAAATTGTGTTCCCAATAGGGTAGAGTGGATAGTACATCTTGTTTTATTTTGTTTGGGTTTTTGCAAGCACACTTTTGTCTTCATTGTAATATATGTATATGTATATTTATATGTGTATGTGTACATGCATGTGCAATGGAAAATGTGAACTTTTAATAGATGGAGACTGGAATGAATGAAGGCATGATGCAAAACCATAGGAGCACCAACATTACACTCTTTTTTAAAGTGTGCATTGTACCTTTCATTCGTATCTATAGCTACATTTGCAAATACATTTACATATGTGATGCTTTGGTTGTCGTCAATAGATCACTATTGGGGAAAGTATCTATGAATGTGTATGTTTCTAATTTTTTAACTTTTGCACCATGTTTTATATTTACAATCAGAAAATCACTAGATATGAATCTGATGCATACTGTTGATTGTGATGTCTTAGCAATAACTGTTAGTATGAAAGGTTCTATATTGAGCATAGTAAGTAGCATTGGTTTCACTATTGATCATGTTGGTGGTTAATGTATGTTCTTCCTCATGGGTTTGGTAAGACCCCATGTGCCTCCATGCCCCACTATGGTATGATGGAGAGCAATTATTTCTTTGGTCTATTTCATTTTCTATTACCTATGTATTGATTGATTGCATTCTTTCTTTTTAGCTAGTGTACACATCCTTTTATATTTCCAAGTAGCAAAAAATATGAATTGTTGACCTAGTTTTTTTAAATACATTCTTGTCTTTATTTTACTATACGCATATGAATATGTATATGTGTATATGCATGTGCAATCAAAAAATGTGAAGTTATTCTAGGAGAGTGTAATGAAGGAAGGGATGATGCACAACCATAGGCAACAAAAGCAATTCACTTTTCTCTAAAGAGTGCATCGTGCCTTCCATTCATTACACTCTCCATTAAAAAGTGATTGCAAATGCATATATACATTTGCAAAGACATTTCCATATATGTTTACTTTGGTTATTGTCAATACGTGACTATAGGGAAAAGTATTTATGTACATGTGGGTTTTTTATTTTCAACATTTTCCCTCCCCTACACCATGGTTTAATATTTGCATGTAGGAAATCCATATATATGCATGCAATGTATAATGTCAATTTTGATGCCTTGGGTATTATCGCTTCTACGCTTGAGAAATGGTTGTTAGAATGAAAGGTTCTATATTGGGAGTAATAAGCAACATTCATTTCACAATTGATAACAAAGAAGAAATTTGTGGACACACTTGATCACCATTGACGAGACTTCTTTTTTAAAAGAGTATTTAAGTATTAAACTATGTATCATCATACTTGACTAATTACTAGTATATGCAACATGGTTTAACACTAAAAATGCTTTCTGAAAGGATGTGATTGATTTATTATCCTAGTCTACAAGTAAGAAACCAGAGGGTAGGGTGTTATTTCATGGCCCTACTATGAAGGAAGGGATATAAGATAAGGCTTGCTTCATCAAGGATGTTGAGGTACTATACACAGGATTGTAGATGTTTCAACATTTGTTCAGAAATAGGAACCTTGGGGCCCCATTTAGTAACCCCTAGAAGTTAGATATGGGGAAACTGACTGTTTGAAATGTGTACATGGAAGTGGATCTCTTGAAGGATATCACATCAAAATATGACCCACTTTCTAGGGCAATCGGAGCATTTCATGGGGTGGTTATGATAGAAATAACCAGGGAAGAAATTGAAAAAATCTTTGAATTTCATTAATGGATTCAAGACATGGATAATATTAGAATAGGGTACAATAATACCAAGGTGTTTATCCGACAAAGTATGTTTCCTCTACAAACTGCAATGATTGGTACTAGGAAACAAAGGAGGAAGGTTAGGATTGATGATAGAGAGCTCGAACCTTTCCCAATGAGCTATTTCGCCAACTATTTTAGAAAGACTATATTCTTTGTACTGAATTTTTGGTGCCAATCCACCTAACACATTACAAAAGTAGTATAGCTACATGGCCACACATCTGCAACACCCACCGTATAGTATTTTTTATGTCTATGGAACTTATCTAGCTGAACATATCCATAAAGGCTTAGTTGAATTACAAGAAGGAAAACAATGGGTGAAGTTCTAGTGGTACTCATTTTTACTACATATATTCTTGTATAAAGGACAGAGAGCCATTGAGAAAGAGATCACTTTTGAAAGGAAGAGGGAGGATGTTGAATTTCCTATTCAATGTTGGACTCGAATCTTAAATAAGGATGGAAAGAGGTATAACTTTGTAATGTTTAGAAATGATTTTGCATCCAAGCTAAAGAGGGCCTTCGTATATTAACCACCTAGAATTCCCAAAGAAATCAATGAATTCTTGAGACCAAGGGAGTTAAGTCCATATTTTAATTTGAGCCATAATTGGGGAGATTTGATCTTATATCCTGATAAGACATTTTCTTAGGATATATGGTAGTGGTTTGGGCCCATATGTTTTTCCTACAAATTTTCCTTTGAGAATAGGGTTCCTTGAGATCATGAGGTAGTTAGGAGCTTCACAAGAAACACATTTACCTGAATCAGAAAGGAAGGGGTCATTCTTCCTAGAGTGGATAGTATTTCGAAATTACATTGTGACAAAAGGGATAGTGAATGAATTAGAACATCTACTAACTCCTTATAAATTGATGAATATGAGCCCAAGGAATCATGATCTCAAGGGCTTCATCAATAAACTTAAATTAGATAAGAAAATGGGTACCTTATTATATGCTTTTGATTACCTTGAGGATGTTATTAGGAATGCCATTAACTTTGAGGAACAATATTAAAGAAAAGCCAAGTAGTTGGCTTATAGAAAGATGGTAGAAGCTAAGAAAAAGAATAATCCCCAATATGATCCTGTACCATATATATATGGTGATTTCAATTAAGCTATGCATGTTATGGACAACTTTGATAATGTTGTTGGTGTTTTGAGAGAACAACATGAGGTTCTCGATAAAGGAGGTTCTTGATAAAGGAAAGGAAATGGTGGTGGAGGAAAGTGTTGAAATGACATTAGAAGTAAGACCTTAATATCAACCACCCAAACAATTGAGAATTTATTCTAGGAGGAAGAAAGTAGAAAGTGAGGAAAGGAGCTCAATAGCTCCTGTCACCTCTAAAGAGCCAAAAGAAGACACTCCCAAGAGTGTAATTCCAACTCCTAATACATAGGACTCTTTTCATGTAATTGATCTTGATTCCCCTCCTGAAAGTTCTGCCCCTCTTGAGCAACTGCCTCAAAAGAAGAAAAGAACTGAATCAAGAGGAGTGGTTGATTATTCTGACATAGATAAAGATGATATATATGTCACCACTGAGGAAATTCATATTGGAATGCCTCCTCATGAAGGAGAAATTGCTTCAAGTTCAGGATAGAGAATCCTCAGATTGTGGAAGGTTGACATTTTTGGATTGACTACTACAGATGACTTGAGGGTAGAGGCCAACAAAGAGTTTGTGAAAGATGACTTCTTCATTGAAACCTCAACATTCCAGAATTTCTAGTGGAAATCCAAGACTACAAAATATGTAGAGAAGTTTAGGAAAATGTAAGAAGCATTATAAGAGATGAGTTTAAAAATATTAATTCCCAAGAGGGAAAAGAGATTGTAAATAATAGTGGTGTGTTGTTGTTTCTAGAATGAACTATTTTTTATGCTATTGTTTTGGATGCCATAAGAAGGGCTGAAATACCTCTTGTATAGACATAAGAAGAATTGGAAATGGCACTATAAGGTTCAGCCTTTAGACAGTATTGGGTTGCATTAGCCATATGGTAACTATCTTTAGCATCTAGGAAACCATCCCTCCCAAAGCCATCAGAACTTAGTGGACAATTTCTTGTAAAAGGAGTTGTTGAAACTCCAACTTTGGAAGCTATAGACATGGTTAATAATGTTTCCAAGTTTACCCAGTCAACTATAGAGGGCCTCACTTTGGAAAGAGATAATATTAGAGTTCAATATAGAGAGCTCCTAGATGACTATGACAATAGCCAACAGAAAGTGGCTACACTAGAAACTGAATTTGCATTCTATAAACAAAGAGAGGAAGTACAAAGAGAATAGGGTAATTCTAGCTCAAGCCATCCACCTTCAACCTCTCCATTGACATCTATGAGACATTCATATCATAGCCAAACTTTATTAATAGTACCTTATAGTCAAGGACAAGAATAAATTGCAGAGGAAGAAATAAGTGGACCGAGCTCTAGCTCATCTAACAAAGATCAATTTCTTGTGCAAATTGAGACATAAGAAATTTCTAGAGAAACCTTGGGACACAATGTATGAGAACATATCAAAAGTTTGCACTAACTTAAAGCATCTAAATGAGAAGATTTAGGATAGACTCAATAGTGTGCATGACAACTATGCTTTGATGGTGCATGCAATGAGGTTGTCCCAAAGAGATAAGGTGTTGGCCATACCAACCTTGAATAAATGGGTCCCAAGAGTTGATAGATTGAATTTGATATTAGTGGGAGCTCGACAACATGAAGATAAGTACCCCCTAGTGCTTCCAATTAATGAGTTTGTGTGTGAGTTAAGTGAGCAGAAGTTTCAAGGATATGCGGCCCCATTGGAGGAGAAGATAATAGAATTGATAGCTCAATATAACCACACTGATTTTTCACCACTACCAGATATTGAGGTGGCCAATTATGAAGTGAAACCATTGCAAGTGTGGAAGAGGGAACTGGATGAATTTATTGATTCCCAAGTTGATACAATTTGAAAAGAAGTTAATATTGATGTAGTCAATATCACTCTAGGGAGGTTAAGATTTCTTATCAGCTTTCTGGAGGATTTTTACATGGAATCCAATGCAGTGGTAACCAGGTACTCCCCTTATAGGAAATCAATGGAAAAAATTATGGATTTTGATTGGCTGCCTAAGGAAGAGCATGAAGAATGGGGAGGGTTGTATGTTGGAAAGTTTGGTTTGTGAAACATATACTAGGTCATGTATTATACAGTTCTGGCCTCAGAGGTTACAAAGTTAAAACATATGTTTCATGGGGAAGTATCAGTGGTTGATGATGTGGAATGCTTATTGAGATGCTGAGTCACTTATGGTCTACATCATTTTGTCATTTTTCTCAATAAATTGGATGTGTTCTTTTGACATGTGATTTTGAAAAGGAAAAGTTTCTCTATAAATGTAAATATTCTTTGTCTTATGTGTATTCTCTCCATTTTTTATTGCAGATATAACTGAATTTAGGAATATACCTTCAAGTAGTCCAATTGAAGTGTTACATGTGCACATTTTTCCTGTGGCTTCTTTTTCTCCCTTGTTCTATAAAAGGGAATCTAGGGCCATTTGTGTGGATCTTTTGTTGAAATTATAGAGCTCCACTGTGAGAAATATAGAACATAGAGTAGATATGTTGAGTCTTTATCTAATGCTTTGATTCTAGATAGTAAATTTAGTCAAAGGTATGGTTTCTAAGTATATTCAAATGATAATGTATATTTTACGAGTTTATAGTCTCTCCATTCTAGTTTTGTATTAGAATCATTAATGAAACTATTGATCAACGATCATTTCAATGATTGTCATCATATTATACTTTGATATGTGATTTGATTTTGTCTCTTGTTTACATAATGAGTTAAAATTCACAAATTATAGCATGGGTTCATATATGAAGTCATTTGGATTTGATAGGTAGTCTTTAGTGCTCAGTCATTGATTATTGAATTACAAGGTGATATCACTAGATCTTAATTACTCAGAATTAAACATGCCTTATGTTTCAATTTACATAGACTCCTATCCTCCAGATAATGGCACTAATATTTAACCCATTGAACCTTTCTTGTGGTTTCAATCACTCAACTTGAGAGCAATCTTTTAAAATAATCATTGACCCACCTGTTGTTCATTATTGTTTTATAGTCTCAGCTTAAGATGCATAATTAACTTGAAGAATTTCCATATTTTTGAGTGATTTCATCTTATTTTCTATTAATGAGAATTTGTCTGCCTTGATTTACAATGTATGTGTAAATTGTTGAAATGAGTTATCTAGTTGGCATTGTGGGAATACCCTCCCGAGTCTGGTAGAACTTGAAGTGTAGGAGATAAAATAATATACGTTTTATCTCATTTGTTGGCCACTCATTTGGAATGTATTTGACAATTGAGTTTCAAAAACTCATAGGTACTTGCTAAGGCCTATTTGGTTCATTAAAATTAACCAACATAATGGCGACTCTACTGGGGAGCTTTCACAAAATTTAGTGTCTCTAGTACAGATCTGGTATAGTCAGAGTCAAGTCTTTATCATAATTTATTGAACTAGGTTTCCATTCACTCTTAGGAGTTATATATGCCATTTTCTATTCATGCATCAAATTTTGGTTAGTTTTGTCACCTTATGTCGAGTTATGTTCAAAATTATCTCTAAAGTTATAAATAACAAGTCTAGATACAGTCAAATCATATTTCCTAGTATCCTAGGTGGCGACTCTAAATTTTCTCATGCTAGTACAACAACAACATCTCATAAAAAACCTAATAAGGAGAAATTTGATAGCTTGACAAACATCATGAGGAAAACCAAAAGTCAATTGAAGAAAAATCCTAAATAGAAGGAAAAATATGAGCCTGCAAATGATAAACAACCTCTATAGAAGAAGAAAGTTGCAAAATCTGGTAAGTCCCTCGATTCTCTTCTTGGATCATCTCCCACTTTCAATAATGAAGTAATTAGTGTAAATACTTCTAGAGATTCAAGTAATAGTGGGGAAATTGAGGGAGGAAAAGGTAGTTTCCCTATTAAACAAGTATTTGCTAATCTCATAATTACTAGAGAAGAAGACAAATGGGAATTCTAGGGTAAGAGTAAAGTGCTCCCAGACCAACCAACACTTGGGATGATATATGTATTTCATGGGGAAAATTTTAACCCTAGAGGAGAAAAAACTAGTCACCATAACATACTTTCCTTGGGGAAGATGTATTGGATCAAACATTGCATACTCCAGCTCAGAGTGAGTATGGGGATTTCCTCAAAGATGAGGAAGATGTCAAAAACTATATACAATCCTTGGATGAAGAGGTTGAATGGTTGGATGAACAATCAGAGAAAAAGAAGTCCCAAGCTCTAAAAGAAAGAGAAGATAGAATTAAGGCTAAGTAGCTTGAAAGGGACAAGAAGAAAGAAAGAGTAGAGAAAATGAGAGAATAATATACTAAACAAAGAGCTATTGAAAAGGTTCCTCAAGAAAACATATCCCAAGAAAAGGCTACTCGAGAAAAGATTTCTAAGGAGAAAGCTACTAAAGTAGCTACCCGAATTGTCCCTAAAATTCCAAAAATCACCATCCTTATGGGAACTTTTGCTGCTAGCACCTACACATCGACCATTGCTACTACTAAAACTTCTGACCCCACTAAGAAAAAATCCTTCATAGATCATGGGAAAAGGATTGCTGACTATTCCAGGAAAAATGCCTCTAATGTTCTTGATACCAATACCCACACAAATACCCTTCCCTCATTAGCCAAGAAACCTATTATTAATCCTGAAGTCAATCCCAATCCATCTGATGCACATTTAGATCCTGACATCTTGAAGTTGTAGTTGAAGGGTGAGAAATTTTAAGAAGAATTGAGGAGGGCGGAGATATAGGCAAATAATGAAAAAATTTCTAGAAGAATTTCTTTCCTCAAAATGTCAATCCCAACCCCAGAACCTTCAAGCTCTAGGAAGAGTGATAGTGGATCTCATGAAAATAAGCCTGGGAGACATACTCCTAGTGGAGGGGTTTGTGGTAATATAGGAGGTGGAGGAGGTGGAAATAGAAGCAATAGTTCTTATTTTGATGATGTGGAAGAAGGTAGGAATAAGAATGATGGTAGTAAAGGAAATGAGAAAGGTAAGGAGCATAGTCGAATGGATAATAAGAAAAGTAATGAAAAAAAGGATAATCGTAGGGATAGGTGTCCCGAAGGGTCACCTCATAATGACCGGTATAGGAAATTATGTTTTGATAACATCCTTGGTTACCCAAATCCTGTCCTAAACAATGCTAGGAAGCATCTCCCTAAATTTACTGGAAACAATGATCTTAGTGGAGAAGATCATCTGAAAGCCTTCCATAGTTTTTTTGAGGATTTCAAATTATGGGAAGATGATGTAGAAATGAAGTATTTTATGCAATCCTTGACTAAGGATGGAAGGGATTTGTATAGAGGATCACCTTATGGAAGTATTGACTCAAAGGAATCATTGTATCAAGCCTTTAGGGATGAATATGGGGACTAGACTGATCCCATATTTAGATTGAATGATTTCAGTAACATCACCAAAAGGGCATAATGAATCTATTGTTGAATTCAACAAAATATTTCAGAATTCTATGAACAGAGTACCCACTTATTTGAGACATAACCTTGATGCATGTTTGGTAACATACTACAATGCTTATGATTCTAAGATGTGTTACCTACTCAGGGACAAGAATCCATGAAATTTTCCTGAAGCATATAAAATTGTTGTGAATATTGAGAACAATAGGAGGTATTTTGGTAAAGTAGGAAGGAGAGATGATCCTAAGCTTCTAAAGAATCCTAAATCCAAAAATGAGAAATACAACAGGACTGTGGCTCCTAATGAGAAGCTAAATCAAGTTCTCATTCTATTACAAAAGCAAGCAAAAAGTGATAAACCTCAATTTCAAAGAAATGATAGGCCTCCTAGACTTCAAGATTTCCCCTATCATACCAATTGGAATAATGGAAATCCAATTCAAAATAATCAAAAGAATTACCAAGCTACACCTAATCCTCTACATAAGAATACAACAAATGTGGTTGAGGATTTAACTTGGTACAAGGCATGTGAGATGCCCCATCCACCACAATAGTGTGTTGTAGCTAGGTCTATGTAAGAAAACCAACAAGATCAAGGAGAATCATATTCACCTCGCAATCCAGATGAGTTAGAAAATATGTTCATGAGTAGGTCACATTTGGAATATGGTGGTTATTCTTTTAGTGATGATGTTGACACAAAAGATGTAGATACATAGAGGTGGCAAGCAAGTGTATACCATCAATAGATACTTTCATATGAGGAAAGGGAAGATGATTATACCACGTACAATCTTGAGGCACCAAGCCTTTCTCTGAGAAAACCTTCAAATGAGGAGATAGAGAGATATACAACTACCTTAGCTGCAAGATCTCAAACACAAAGTAAATCTCCACTTGAGGATTAGAGTGGTGAGTGGAAATCAAGGCCATCCTGGAGGTCTATTTGTAAAAGAAGGCAATGCAGATGGTAAAGGAGCTGATGCAAAGAACAAGAATGAAGAAACCAAGAATAATGATTCAAAAGAAATAAGAATTTGGGCTAAGAATGGTAGTAAAGATAAGGCTAATGTTGAACTTGCACATCATGAACTGAAAGCTAAAGAGATGAAAACCACTATTAAGAAGAATGAAAAACAAATTGAAAAGATAATTCCCTAGGAAATATGATAGAAAGAGGATAGAACCTCAAAGAAGATTTGTTGGCTAATATTGTAGTGAAGTACGATGATGTAAATTTTGATGGTGTATCAAGAATTGAGGTACAAACAAGACCAGTAGTACCTAATAACATCTACAATTGGTAGGTGTTCGATGATGACAATGACATATTGAGATTATTGCATTGTGTGGATAGATATGAGAACTGAAAGATTGATTTCAGCTCACATGTGGTAGAAGTGGATGGAAAGGAGACATTATTTGGTAATGAGGTAATCCAACTTAAGACCAATAAAATTCCTAAAGATTTACTTGCACTTGAGATGGTTTTTGATGGCCCAGATATATCCAATGTTAATCAATTGAGTGCACATAAAGAGGACCTAGAGGAAATCAATTTGGGAATAGAAAATGCTCTTAAGAAGGTATATATAGCAGAAAAAATGAAACCACATGTGAGGACTATGTTGATTGCATTGTTACGGAAGTATAGACATGTGTTCGCATGATCTTATGATGATTTGCAAGCCTACAAAGAGGAGCTATTTCAGCATGACATTCCACTAAAGCTTGACACAAAACCATTTAGGTAGAGACAAAAGGCCTATTAATCCTACCTTAAGCCCCAAAATGCAAGAGGATCTCACCAAATTAAGTGATGCAGGAATTATCAAACTTATAAGACACTCCTTATGGGTGTCTAACCTAGTTCCCATCAGAAAGAAGAATGGTGACTTAAGACTGTGTGTAGACTTTAGGAACCTCAATGTAGCATCCTTGAAAGATAATTACCTGTTACCTAATATGGAAGCAATGCTACAGAAAGTGACTGGTTGTGAGATACTTTCTATGATGGATGGATTCTTTGGCTACAACCAGGTCATGGTCAGGGTATCAAAGAAATACAAAACAACCTTTACAACCCCATGGGGGACTTATGTTTATGTTAGGATGTCATTTGGTTTGATAAATGTTGGTGCCACTTTCCAGAGGGCTATGGACATGGATTTTGTCAATTTTATAGATTTGTTCCTTGCAATTTACCAGGATGATCTTATTGACCATAGTATGAAAGAGGAGGATCACTGCTCACACCTTGAGAAAATATTTGTTAGAGCTCTGGAGTATGGCATCTCACTGAATGCCAAGAAATGTGATTTTGGAGTCATAGAGGGAAAGTTGTTGGGGCATATTGTCTCAAAGGAAGGAATAAGAATTGATCCTGAAAGAGTGGTGGATATAGACAAAATTACGCCACCAAGGAATGTCAAAGGAATTCATTCTTTCTTTGGGAAGATAAATTTTCTAAGGAGGTTTGTCACTAATTTTGCAGAAATAGTTAGACATATCTCAAAGATTCTCAAGAATGGAGAAAAGGTGGTATGGTTAGAAGAGCCTCTTAAATATTTTCAAACTATTAAAGATGTTATCAAATCTTCACCTATTTTGAAAATTCCCAACTATGCCAAGCCTTTCCAATTATTTACATTTTCTTCTTTTCACACTATAGCTAGAGTCTTTTTGCAGAAAAATGATGAGGGTTATGAACAACCAATCGCCTTCTTTAGTAAATCTCTGCAAGCAGCTGAGCTAAAATATGATACCACTAAGAAGCAGGGTTTTTATTTAGTTAAGGCTATCAAGAATTTCAAGACATATTTGACTAGTGCAACGGCGGTGGCTTATGTCTCAAGCACAACAGTCAAGGAAACATTTATTCAACAGGAAACCATGGGTAGAAGATGTACGTGGATAAATAGGATTCAAGAATTTAACATAGACATTCAGATTACAAAGCTAGTAAGTGACCAAATCCTAGCTAAGCTTAAATCTAACCTGGAAGCTAACCAAATCAATGGAGTGGAGTTGGAGAATGTCTCTCCCATTTGTGATATGCAAACATGTGGCTGGTACTGAAGGATAGTTGAATACTTGGAGACCATAAAATGTTTGGATGGCATGCCTAAGAATTAAAGAAGAACCCTGAAGTTACATACAATCAGGTATGTTATCATTGATGGTGAACTATGGTGGAGAATCCCAAAGGGCGTGCTCCTCAGATGTGTTGATGGTGACCAAGCAAATGATCTTCTGATTGAAATGCATAAATCAGTGTGTGAAGGTTACTATATAGCCAAGAGAACAGTAAACAAGGTATTGAGGCTTAGATTTTGGTGGCCTACAATATTCAAGGATGCACACCACCTTGTGCAAAAGTGTGATTCCTATCAGAAATTCACAGGAAAACTAAAATTATCAGTTAATTTACCATTTAGACCAATCTCAGTGCCAACCCCCTTCCAATAGTGGGGTATTGATTTTATTGGAGAGATTGTAGTGAAGTCTAGTGGAGGACATGCTTGGATCTTGGTAGCTACTGACTACTTCACAAAGTGGGTTGAGGCCATCCCCGCCAAGAAAGCCACTAGCAAAGTAGTCATTGATTTCTTAATGAAGAACATTTTAAGTGGATTTTGTGTTCTTGAAACAATTCTCAAAGACAATGCTATGTGCTTTAGGTCCAAAGAATTCAGGGACTTTTGTAACGATCATGGTATAAATGTATCATATTGATCTCTATATCACGCCTAGGGAAATGGGCAGGATGAATCCAATAATAAAATCCTTATTAAGATCATTAAATGAGTTCTTGAGAAGAACAAGAAGGCTTGGGATTCAAAGTTACAATTAGCATTGTGGGAAGATAGAACCACAGTCAAGAAAGATATTGGGAATTCTCCTTTCAACTTGGTGTATGGAGTGGAGGCCAGTATCCCACACAATAATTTGATGAAAATGTATAAGTTTGTATAGGAATATGATACTGACATTTGTGGTGAGATGCAGAACAAGATGAATGAATTGGTTGAGCTTGATGAGTTCAGGAGAGAAGCTCATAAGAAGAATGAGAAAATGCAACTTGAAGCTAAATGTTTGCATGATAAATGAGTTGTGCTAAGGAAATTTGAGATAGGATGTAAGATATTGATGTGGAATGCCATACTAGAAGATAAAGGAAAACATGGGAAGTTTGATCCCCTGTGGATTGGCCCTTACTTAATTGCAAACAGTCATGGGGAGGATTCTTACTTCTTGTAGTCACTTGCAGGTGAATTTTTGAAACTGCCAGTACATGGATAGTTCCAAAAACCCTATTTCTCCTAAAATAGGTTTGTCTCCATGTACATTGTATAGTTCTATAAAAAAATTTACATAGGGTTTGGTGTGTTTACTTTTAGTTGTGTCTGCTTTCCTTTTTTGGGTAAGCTCGTACCTTTTGATCCCTCTTTGTTTGGTCTGCTCCACCAAGAGATCTATTTCTTGCCATACCTACTGGGGGTATGCATCCCTCAGCATGAGCCAATTTTAGATCCCCAAAAATCTGTGATGTTTTGATGTCCTCTGTCCTCAATATCATCATAGTATGTTCATAGAACATAAGGTTTAGGGTTTTAGTTAAATAGCCTTGTTATCCAAAATCCCCATGTAATCCTCAGATGTCTTATTTTTGCATTGACTTGTTTGTCCAGTTACCAGTGATGTAAGTTTCATGTTAATTCATCATTTACCATGTCTTACTAGCCCCTTCATTTAGGACTATTTGGTCATCCTCGGTTGCAAGGTGTTTAAATATTCCCAAGGTTAGCCTTCAATATTTAAAATACGAATGACTTACGTCTAAGTCATAAACCCTTGTGGGGTAAGTTCTCATCGGCCTATTCAAGGCTGCCTTTTAAGACTAACTATTGAGTTCATGCAGGTTTGATGATCACGAGATGACATGATTTAATATGGGCCACTCCCCATTCTGCCATCCATTTGAAGTGAATTAAGTTTAATTGCTACATGGTTAGTGAAATAATGCCACGTGTAAGTGGGCCCAACTGCTATGTCCCACCTCAACACCTAGAGCTTTGAGATCGATGGTGATAATCGAGTGAAGGGAAATGATCGTAGTAATTCCCCACTAGCTCGCGGAGGAAAGATTCAAGTTCTTTAAAAATAGTGAGACTCGTGAAATGTTGCTACGTGTATTCTATACTATGTGGTGGGGCCCCCACATAGATGGGGAGATTCTTTTCAACGAATTTCTATTGGTTTTCCATCCAAGTTGGAGCGGTGTTGTGAATTCAAATGTGTTTGACTTAATCTGAGTCGTTCAAGATGCCCAGCTCAGCTGTGGATCAACGACATGTATTCAAAATTGCAAAGTACACTCGTTGCAATTGTTTTGCTTCACGCGAATGGGCATTAATGGAGGAGGTGACCTATAAGCCTATTCAATTCCCTTTGAAATTGTGCATGTGACGAACTCTTTCTTGTTTGAGATTTGAAGACATGTCCAAGGCAATATGAACAGTTGAGCAGTTAATTGCAAAATTTCTCCTAGCTGGCACTAGGGTTTGTCACGATTGAAAGTAGTAAGTATAATAAACACAATTTTATGCCTTTTCAGCTTTCTAAATTAGGGTTTTCTTTTAATTTGTTTTAAAATGAGTGTGTTTCACCATTCTTCTATCATTGTTTTAAATTAGGGATAATCTTTACTTTTAAAAGTGGTAGCCCTGTAAATTTCCCAGAGCTAGCTCATGTCCTCAGTCATAAATTGTAGTCAAGAAGTGAATATTTAAAATTCTTCCATAAGAACTCTTGTATATTCAATCCCATGGCTCCCAAAATTCAAGGTGCTTCTTCCTCTACCCAGTCTAGAACCATTTCTTACAATGTGATTTATTTATTACCCCAGTCTACAAGAAACCCAAGGGTAGGGTGTTGTTTCATGGCCCTACTATGAAGGAAGGGATAATAGATATGGCTTGCAGCATCAAGGATGTTGAGGTACCATACACAGGATGGTAGATGATTCAACACTAGTTCAGAAATAGGAACCTTGGGGCCCCTTTTAGTAACCCATGGAAGTTAGATATGAGGAAACTGATTGTTCGAAATGTGTACATGGATGTGGATCTCTTGAAGGATATTGTATCAAAATATGACCCACTTTCTAGGGTAGTCAGAGCATTTGATGGGGTGGTTATGGTAGAAATAACTAGGGAAAGAGAAAAAGTCTTTGACTTGCATCAATGGAGTCTAGACATGGTCTCTCTAAACATGGATACTATTAGAATAGAGTACAACAATACCAAGGTTTTTATCTGACAAAAGATGTTTCCTCTACACATTGCAGTGATTGGTACTAGGAAACAAAGGAGGAAGGTTAGGATTGATGATAGAAAGATCGAACCTTTCCCAATGATCTATTTTTCTAGTTATTTCAGAAATATTGTATATTCTCTATACTAAATTGTTGGTTCCAATCCACCTAACACACTACAGAAGGAGTATAGCTATATGGCCACACATCTGCAACACCCACCATATAGTACATTGTTTATGAATATGGAACTTATCTAGATGAACATATCCATAAAGGCTTAGTTGAATTGCAAGAAGGAAAATAATGGGTGAAGTTCTAGTGGTACTCATTGTTAATGCATATGTTCTTGTATAAAGGATAGAGAGCATTTGAGAAGGATATCACTTTAGGAAGGAAGAGGGAGGATGTTGAATTTCCTATTCAATGTTGGCCCAAATCTTGGATAAGGATGACACAAGGTATAACCTTGTAATGTTTAGAAATGATTTTGTATCCAACATAAAGAAGGCCTTGGTATATCAACCACCTATAGTTCCCAGAAAAATCAATGAATTATTGAGAGCAAGGTAGTTGAGACCATATTTCAATTTGAGCCATAATTGGGGAGATTTGATCTTGTATCCTGATAAGACAATTTTTTCAGGATATATGGTAGTGGTTTTGTCTCATATGCTTTTCCTGCAAATGTTCCTTTGAGAATAGGGTTCCTTCAAATCATGAGGTGGTGAGGAGCTTCATAAGAAAAAAATTTACCTGAATCAACAAGGAAGGGGTCATTATTCCCAAAGCAGACATTATTTGCAAATTACAATGTGAAAAAAGGGGCAGTGAATGAATTAGAACACCTAATAACTCCTTATAAATTGATGGCTATAAGCCCGAGGAATCATGATCCTAAGGGCTTCATTAGTAAACTTAAAGTAGATAAGAAAATGGGTACCTTTTTACATGCTTTTGATTACCCTGAGGATGTTATTAATAATATAATTAACTTTGAGGAACAAGATGAAAGAAAATCCAAGTAGTTGGCTTATAGAAAGATGGTAGAAGCTAAGAAGAAGAATAATCCCCAATATGATCCTCTACCACATATATAGGGTGGTTTCAATAAAGTTATGCATGTTATGGACAACTTTGAGATTTTTTTTGGTGTTTTGAGAGAATAGTGGGAGGTTTGAGAGAAAGTAAAGGCAATGATGGTGGAGGAAAGTGTTAAAATGACATTACAAGAAATACCCTCATATCAACCACCCAAACAGTTGAGAATTTATTTTAGGAGGAAGAAAGTAGAAAATTAGGAAAGGAGCTCAATAGCCCTTGTCACCTCTGAAGAGCCAAAAGCAGACTCTCCCAAGAGTGCACTGCCAACTCCTCCTACATAGGCCTCTTTGCCTGTAATTGATCTTGATTCACCTCCTAAAATTTCTTCCCCTCTTGAGAAACCACCTCAAAAGAAGCAAAAAACTAAATCAAGAGGAGTGGTTGATTATTTTGACATGGATGAAGATGATATCTATGTCACCCCTGAGGAAATGCAGATTGGAATGCCTCCTCATGATGGAGAAATTTCTTCAATTTTAGGATAGAGCATCATCAAATTAGGGAAGCTTGACATTTGTGGATTGAATACTGTAGATGACTTGATGGTAGAGGCTAGCAAAGAGTTTATGGAAGATGACTCCTTCATCGAAACCTCAACATTCTAGGATTTCTAGTGGAAATCTAAGACTACAAAATATGCATAGAAGGTTTCCATTGAAAGAAGCTTGCACCCTAAATCTCCTAAGAATTTCATTCAGGAAAATGTAAGAAGCATCATGAGAGATGAGTTTAAAAATATTAGTGACCAAGAGGGCAGAGATCTTGTAAAGAAGAGTGGTCTGTTGCTATTTCCAGAATGGACTATTTTTAATGCTATTGTTTTGGATGCCATAAGAAGGGATTAAAGACCTCTTGTACAAACAAAAGAAGAATTTGAAATGACACTTTGAGGTTTAGCCTTCAGTGAGGATTGGGATGCATTAGCCATATGGTCACTATCTTTGGCATCTACGAAACCATCCCTAGTAGAGCCATCAGAACTTAGTGGACAATTGCTTGTAAAAAGAGTTGTTGACACTCCAACTTTGGAAGCTGCAAAAATGGTTGTTAATGTTGCCAGGTTTACCCAGTCAACTATAGAGGGACTCATTTTGGAAAGAGATAATCTTAGAGTTAAATATAGAGAACTCATGGATGGATATGATAATAGCCAACAGAAAGTGGATACACTAGAAACTAAATTTTCATTCTATAAACAAAGAGAGGAAGTACAAAAAGAATGGGGTCAATCTAGCTCAAGCCACCCACCTTTAGCTTCTCCAATGCCATCTATGCAACATTCATTTCATAGCCATGCTTTAGCAATAGTACCTTATAGTCAGGGACAAGAATCAATTACAAAGGAAGAAATAAGTCGACCAAGGTCTAGCTCATCTGACAGAGATCAATTGCTTATGCAAATTGAGACAGATAAGAAATTGCTAGAGAAAGCTTAGGATACAATGTATGAGAACATATCGAAAGTTTTATGCACTTCCTTAAAGCATATAAATGAGAAGATTCAAGATAAACTCAATAGTGTGCATGACAACTATGCTTTGAAGGTGCGTGCAATGAGGTTGTCCCAAAGAGATAAGGTGTTGGCCATACCAACCTTGAATAAATGGGTCCCAAGAGCTGATTGATTGAAGTTGATATTAGTGGGAGATAACCAACATGAAGATAAGTACCCTTTAGTTCTTCTAGTTTATGAGTTTGTGTGTGAGTTAATCGAGCAGAAGTTTCAGGGATATGCAGCCCCATTGGAGAAAAAGATAATAGAATTGATAGCTCAATATAACCACACTGATTTGTCACCACTACTAGATATTTAGGTGGCCAATTATGAAGTGAAACCATTGCAAGTGTGGAAGATGGAACTAGATGAAGTTATTGATTCCCAAGTTGATACAATTTGCAAAGAATTTAATATTGATGTATCCAATAACACTCTAGGGAGGTAAACATTTCTTATCAGCTTTCTGAAGGATTTTGACAAGGAATCCAATGCAATGGTAACCAAGTACTCCCCTTATAGGAAAGCCATGGACAAAATTATGGATTTTGATTGGCTTTCTAAGGAAGAGTATGAAGAAAGGTGAAGTTTGTATGTTGGAAAGTTTGGTTTGTGAAACATATACTGGGTCATGTATTGTAAAAGTCTCGCCTTAGAGGTTACAAAGTTAAAACATATGTTTCATAGGGAAGTATCAGCTATTGATGATGTGGAATGCTGATTGAAATGCTGACTCACTTATGGTCTACATCATTTTGTCATTTTTCTCGATAAATTGGATGCGTTCTTTTGACATGTGCTTTTGAAAAGGAAAAGTTGCTCTTTACTATAAATGTAAATATTCTTTGCCTTATGTGTATTCCCTCCAATTTTGATGATGAATATAACTAAATTTAGGAATATACCTTTGAGCGGTCCAATTGAAGTGTGACATGTGTACATTTGGCCTATGAATTT
>VDFB02028281.1:0-23654 GCA_007258455.2 Sequoia sempervirens
TTCTACTCCCTACCCTTTATCTCTCTCCCACTCCCCCCTCTCTCTCTCAAGTCTCTCCCTCCTACCCACTCTCCTTCTTGAGCTCCTCTACCCTTAACCCTTCAAACCTAGGACCCCATACCCTTTATCTCTCTTCCACTCCCCCCCTTCTCTCTGTCAAGTCTCTCCCTCCTACACCCTCTCCCTCTCTCCCCTCTACCCTTAACCCTAAACCCTTATACCCCCACCGTTACTCTCCCCCTCTCTCTCTCTCTCTCAAGTATCTCCATCCTTACCCCACTCTCCCTTTCTCTCCCACTCACTCCATATCTCTCTCTCAAGTCATAATTTAAAACGAATATCATTTATATTTATATTAATAGTAAAAATTAATTTTTAATAGATGTGGTTCAACCGAACATGTTTAAAATGTTCGACCGAACCCCTTTCAAATCTATTTTTTTATTGTATGTTAAATGGGTTCAGTCGAACCATGGTTCGGTCGAACCCCCATTCGACCAAACATTATTTTTTTGTTCGACCGAACCCACTTATTTGCACCCACATCCTCTCAGGGACCACAATTGCTCAGAATTTTGCACTTCGAAGCTCGATTTGAGAATGAAAATGGAGATCTCAAAAACCCAACTGGTATCAGGTTGCCCTCAAAACAAGCTATCCAACGAATATAATTTTAATATGTTTTTATTATATTATCTATTTGTTTTTTAAGTTTTATTAAATATAGGTTTTTCACCAAAAACAAAACACTTTGTTCTGCACATGTGAAAAATAAAAGATTATAAAAAAAATTTTAAAAAATATGAATGCACCAGATATTGGAGTCCTTAATCCAACAAAAAAAAAGAATTTCGATACATACAAGAAAGTTATGCATTATATGGTTGCATTATGTTTGAATTGTAATTTATTTGACTTTGAAACTTGATTAAAGAAAAAATATTCAATAAAAAGCTATCTAACCAAGTGGAAGCACTAGATATCGAGTTACAAATCTAAATTCAAAAATTAGAATTTTATCCTTCATGGAAAAAAGTTATGTGTTATACGGTGTGTGTCACTTTTTAAAAATGTTGTTTTTTAAAAACAATTTTTGTGGGAGATGGGAAAAGAAGTGCAATTTTATTCCAAAAATTTTGAAAAAAATATTTTTAGAATCTACAGACAAAATGTGACAAGACTCTAATTCGCATCATCTTCAAATTTGTCACGGTTTAACCGCTATAGGTGCTCGAATGTGAAGATTTAGTTAAAAAAAAAAATCAGTGTCCAGTTTGGCCAAAAATTGTAAACCACTATTGTGGGATCACCCAACAACTTTCTATTTTATTATTGGTTTATATTTAGCAGAAGGACAAGTGTCCCCAAATGTAATTCTCTCATTGGATGAGGGGTAGTTAGTTGTAACAAACCCTAATTAGGGTTTTATTTTGTAATCTCGGTCGTTGATTTGAAATCAATCCTAGCCATGGAATTGTAATTGAAGAGCCTATAAATTGAGCTCACCCTTCATTTGTAAAACATGGGAGCATGTTGCAAAACATATTGAGATAAGCAAATTGTTGCTTACGATTGCCAAAGTAATAAGTAATGCATTGTTTGAATTGATGGTGATTACTTCTTTTATTTTCGAGTTTGCATGGTTCTTATCCCTCATCATATTTTAGATTTTATTTCATGTATGTTAGATGAATACAAGATCTGATAAGTATTGATTTATGGTGAAACTCTTGCTCATACTTTCCTTGAATAAATGATTTTTTTTCAATGCGCAAAGTTAACCTGAGCTTACTTTGTGGATGCTTAGCTTTTGTCTGGATAAATATTGTTCGATTTGATGGTAGTTATTCATGGCGTGAAAATCATAGACACACCCCTTGAAGATTGCACCCACTTTGTGTAGTTGTCCTAGTGTGGCGAAGCAAAGTGTGGTTATTGGTTTCACTGAATCAATACCATCTCTTGAATTCTTAGAAGTAGATTAGAACTTCTAAACCCTTATCTCCTTTTCAGTTTGCTTTAAGTCCATGATCCAATACCCAAACAATAGAGCTTAATTGTCTAGACCTTCATTGTGAATTGAATGAGCCTAGAGCATAAGTCCAATTGTGTATTACTAGCATATCACAACGTCCATTGAGCTTATCCACACATCAAGACCTGGCAAAAGAAACCTTGGAATCACCATATGATCTTCTCGCAATCATAGCATATGTAGTGATTTTGTTCAAGAGAGGATAGAGTGTCTTTGGACATTTTATTCTTTGTTCGGTGGGTAATAAAACACACACCAACAGGACTAACAAGCATGAGGTTAGTTACTATGCATATCCAAGGAAATGAATTAACACGGATATTCATCGATTTAGATCTCCCATCATCTGAAACTCTCTCAAATAACATAAATAAATAATTGCATTTTTTATATTGACATACATGTGAATTTTATTTCAATTGAGTTGAATTACCAACCTAACTCACTCTTTTCTTTTATCCATATTATTTTATAGAACAAAAAATGCTTAGAACCTATAAAAAAATTTAGAAATTTGATCTTGGAAATGAAAATTTAGCTTAGTACAGTCCTACTAGACAAGTCAAAAATGTGGGAGATGAAATCAAACAAAATAAAACAATAGAATTTAGGCTTCAAATAAATCATAAACTTTCACCTTTCAATTGAGCTTAATAATAATTTTCCTCAAAAATTGAAAAAAGTTATAAATGCTAAAACAATGCAAGTTTTCATTATAGATGAAGTGGATGTACTTCAATCATTTGGAAAGTTTGTTGTTCAATTCTACATCATCTACATGCTCAATTCAAGATAGTTAAAATGGAAGATGAAGCTCCAATTTATAGAATTTTTGAGAGAAAATTGAATGGGGGAAATTCAATCTTGGATCATGAATTGGATCCACAAATGGATGAGTGTGATTGCAAGAGGTCACAGTTAATTTGCTAATTGGATGGAGGAGACTAGGTAGTCAACTTATTTGATTGGTGAATTGATAATTATTTGATTGGTGAACTGACATTATGAAAATTAATATATACATTATTTCAATGTCTACACTTTCTGAGTTAACTTTTGTGGGACACAGTTGAAATGGTCCTCTTCAATTTGCATTCAGATAGCCTCTCATAAACTCTTTCACATACAAGCCTATGTATTATTGATCCCTATCCATAGACAAGACTTCTCTTTGTTTCAACTTTAAACTTGACTAAGTCATTGCTTTGTTGTTTCCATTATTTCTGTAATATTTGATCCTTCACAGTCCCTACGTCTTTGTGTTTCATCATACTTCAGATCAATATATATCACATGAAAATCCTAGATACAGACAAAGCAGAGAATCAAACTTTCTATGTAATTATGTAACCATATTCAATAGTTCAAACTTGAATTAAAACTCATAAAATTTTGATTGCATGAACATTTTTTATTTTACTCTACTACGCAATTTGAAAATTGTAAAACTTAAGGAATATTGCCATGAACGGACAAGCGACCACTAGAAACAAAGTGTAATAAAATAAATAGACAAGCAAAATTATTTTTGGCAATGCCCATGACAGGTTGGTGATATCATTCCTACTTAAAAGAAAACCATCAATTTTATTTGTATTTAAGATTATAGAGTTATAGCTGAGCAATTAAATCAATTGGTTAGTATAACTGGGAGAAATTGAGTGTTTCGAAGGACATCACTAAAAAAATAATGCATGACATTAATACCATAAATTGAGTTCTTCATTGTGAGGTTGACACATGCATGCTAGAATCCATTAATTAAAAAAGACCAGACATCAAAGCCACGTTCAATAAAATTTTCAATGGACAATCAGGTCCGTAGGTTACAATTGATTTGTGTTAGCTTTTTTTTTATGCGAAAAGCTTGTTCTACCTTAATTTGTTAGAGATTTAAATTCCAATATACATCATTGTGCGAATCCTATTCTTTGTTGTGTGAACTTACGATTGTTCACACTACAGATTTTATATCATCCAATTAAGTGAATTGACTTCTTTGTTCCAGGGACATGATCTCACAAAATTGTTGGAATAATGTAGTAATTTTTTCAATTAAAAATATATGTTTGTTTTGATATAGATAAATGTAGGAAGGGTCCATACCCATTACAAAGCAGTCATAGAGGTAATAAAGAGGAGTCTCACAAAAAATAGAAATCAAAAAACAAATAAATAACTTAAAGGAAAGACCAAAGAAAAACAGAAGGTGGAGATGGAAATAACCCAAAAACCAACAACAAAAGAAGGGTCAAGGTGTTTTGATACCAAACTTTAGAAGAGGCCTCAATGAGGGGCAGGACGGGAGTGGAAAGACATTTCAATATTCGTGGGATGCAACTCTGAAGGAGTACCAAGCTCAGCATCAAGTTTCCTCTTTATTTCGAACAGTGAACCATTATCATCAGCTCCATGGGAGGCCAAAGTCACAGCAGGCTGTGTTGGAAGACACATCCACAGAAGAAAAACCTTAGAGTTTACTAATAGAAAAAAATTTTCCCCCTGTTTCTCATTCGTTGGGCCCATAATTTCAAAATGCAAAATAAAAAAACCATGGGCAAGAAAACCTCTAGCCAATAATTTTTTTGTAAAGACCACCACAAAATTCTGCCAATATTAAAAAAATGCCACGGACCATAGGTTCAACAATTATATCATTTCCCGGTGGGAGTCCTGAAATAGCTTAATGCTCAAAATCAGGCGCTCGAAAACATTCTTTCAGTTTCTTTCATTATTCATGTTATTTAGACACTAGCTTCAACAAGTCACAACCTTAGCACTCTTTGAGTTAGGTACAAAGAGCATACTCATACATGGTGGTACTCACATGGGCAACAATATATTTATTTGAAGCCTCTTTACAACAAAGTTCAATCACAATTATGTATGCTTTTTTTATAAGTCTTATTTTTCTTTGGCAACTATACTTTTAAATGTCTTATTGGCTTGATCTCGAATCTCAACATACATAATTGTGATGGAACTCTATTGTCAAGAGGCTGAAAATAAATATATTGTTGGCCATGTGAGTACCACCATGTATGAGTATCCTATTTGTACCTATCTTAAAGAGCGCTAAGGTTGTGACTTGTTGAGGCTAGTGTCTAAATAACATGAATAATGAAAGAAAATGAAAGACAAAGTAGTTCCTATGCTTTATCCAAACATGACCAGGGGGTCACCCCTACCTCTACTATCATGTTGGCATGTTACGTATATAATCTCTCACTCCAAAGGTACCTCATTAGAAACCGTGGGCCTATGAGTGCATCTGAATTCTCCTCGGCTTGAAACCACTAGTGCTCAAAGAGTGGTGAGTGAGGAGGGGAGAGTGGTGAGTGGAGGGGAGAGTGGTGACTGGGAGGGGGAGTGGGAGGTGGCCCCCCTTGCTTTTTGTTGATCAGATTGGCCGTAACTATAGTTGGGAAAAATTGGTCCCAAAGATTTATCTATTTGTTTTGAGGTCCAACTATATTCTCTATTTGTTTTTTCTATTCAAATTTGCTTCTCTACAAAACCATATTGGTTTTGGAGTCCATCATAACTTAAAATGTTTTCCAAGTGATTTTCTTGATCTCGTTGGTGTCTTGGCCTTAACCTATTTGGCTGGTAGTAGTTTTCTTGGCTGACTTTGTTAGCTATTTTGCTGCAACATACATGCTTGTAGTCTAAAGTGGTGCTTTATTTGGAGATGCTTGCTTGATCATCTTCTTTGCTTTCCACATGCTTAGAATACATGATGGAAACATATTTGGCATACACAATTGTGATGGAACTCTGTTTTCATGAGGCTGAAAATAAATATGTTATTGGACATGCGACAACCACCATGTCTGAGTATCTTCTTTGTACCTGTCTCAAACAGCACTAAGGTTGTGACTTGTTGAGGCCATAAAATTCCCAAGCTTGCCAATGACTAGGATTAGGGAACCAACGATTATGATTTTCCATTTATAGGAACAAATCTTTTAGTGATGACTTCAACTTAGCAATATGCTCATGTACTATTGATTACTTCCTAGATTCTAGCTTTCATCTACACATAATCATCTTGCAATTGCAATTTGGCATCCACAATGAAATAATGTGCAAGGTCAACACAATCCATCACATGTTGGTATATGTGTGTCATTGCTTAATCAATTTAGCTAATGTGACACTAACTACATTTATAATTTTTCAAGTCTTCTTTTCATTGCACTTGTTACATTGGTATCAAAGCCTACAACTCAACACTAGGACCTAAATGATCTCTCTTTTTTTGTACTAATTTGAATATTTGGTATTGACAATCATGGGTCATGGGAAGAAAGCAAAAGGGAAGAAGGTCTCAAAAAAGCAACCCCCTAAACAAAAGAAACCAAAAGAATGGAAAGCCACTATTACTGGTCATAGACCCAAACACAACAACTAACAAAATATCCAACACTGATCCATTAGCTGAAGTGATCAAACAAATAAAAATCCATAAGGGAAAGGAATTGGCTAAACCTTAGAAAGATCATGAACCAAAAAAAAAGAAATGCCCTCAATCAACTACCAAACCAAGGCCCTCAGCTATTCAACATTTCTCGTTTGGTTGTGGATGCAATTCTCCTATTCTCACTAAGGAAGCAATTGCAGAGTACAATTGTGTCCATGCTACTATGACTGTAAACACAAGAATCTCAGATGAGGAAGAACCCAAAGATAAGTAGACTCCTACTTGTAACCCAAGCTATGTACTGAATAGTGAACTACTACTTAATAAATATTGTCCCACTTTTGTAAAAGTTTCCTACTATAAATTAGATTTGTAAAAAAAATGTATTTTCACATTAGCTTTTATCCATAAACTCTTCACTTGTTTCTTGCTTTATCTAAATTTCTTATAACTACTAGTTCTCCAAAGAATCATGTTCCTCGATTCTTGTTTTCCTAGATGCATTTCAACCAATCCTGCATCTTGTCAAATAGTTCATTTGCATTGTGTATGCTTCCACATTTTGCAATGGTGAAACTAGACTTTGGGGTGATACATTCTATTTAAAATGGCTAGAACATTGGTTGGACATACCAATAGGAATTTGGTCCATAAGGTACAAAAAAAGGTACTGTTGAAAGATGAGGTGTTTTCTTAGCTTAATACTCTGTAAAACTTTAATATTGCTAATCTAAGTAAGCTTTTCTTTGTTACATATGCTATTTGTGGGTGATTATCTTGATTAATCCATTTTATTGTTGTAGAATGTAGAGAGAAGTTGATAGAAGAATTAGACAAGATATTAGAAAGATTACACAAGATATAACGTGGAGAAACCCTTTCGGGAAAAAACTCCACCAAGAATTATTCTATTATTCAATCTCTGAAATACAATAGCTCCAATTCTTGCTTGAGAATGCTTCTTCTATCTTTACCAATCTTCTTCACACCTGCAAATAACAATTATGAAAACTCTCTTCAACTTGAATGAGATATAGAGACAATATGCAACCTTGTAATCTCCAAATGGTGATAATTACAATGCACAAGCTCAAGCCCTTGAAAAGGGACACCATATTGCTTCAAGTTGAGTTATTCTATGAAGAATAAAGCTTACAACATGTGCTTCATGCATTTGGGCATCCGAAACTAAAGGTACAACTTATCTTTCACTTTGGTGATAATTCCAAATCTCTTCCTCAAAGTTGGCACCCATAAGTAATCCTACTTAACTAAGCCTTCAAAAATGTCTTATCATGCAAGAGAGGTAAATCCAAGAAAGCATCTTGGGTGCCCAAGTTGGCTCCAAGTGATTTCTAGTCAACTAAGACATTTACTCAACACCATTCATGCAAGAATGGTCATCCCCTGTTAAGTGGAGGTAGTCCCTATTATCTGTCATACAACTCAATGTTATTAGCCATGCATTCTAAGTTAACTAAAGTTAACGAACATACAACTGAAACTAACTGAATATAACTGAACCATAACTAAACTGAACTAAACTAAAATGAACTAAACTAAACTAAACTAATTTTGAATTGAACTAAACTAAACTAAACTGATCTGAACTGAACTTCAAGCATGCAAATATCAAACCCTAACTCCTAGGATCTTTACATGCATTCATAAGTGTTAACTGTTACTCTGTATAGTTAGCTGAACACAAGGTGAGTGTCACCTTACCATGTGGGTGCCCCATGCGCCCCTATTATTTATGAACTCACTATGGATACCCTCACATGCTCCTTACATTTAGAATTAATTACAAATGTCAATAATCATGATTATTTCATCAAACATTGATCTCATCCTAATCTTAGTGTTGTTGAATGCATTCCAAGAATCTAGGAGATACATGAAATAATTAATGTTTAGGATTTGCAATTAAATGGTATCCTATTTCCAATGGGTACTTGCATTTCAACAAGGATGCATGAAATCGTACAATATCAATTTTTTTTCACGATATAAATCCTATTGTTCGACACTATGAGCTTGTGTTTTCATGACTAAACACATACAATTGCATTCAAATCATTCAACCACACTTGGAAAACACATATTGTAGTTTCGAAAACACTTGGACCACAATTGCAAATGCATTTAATACACTTGGACTTTGTAGGTCTACTACATTTTCCACTACATGCGGCGAGAGCATTTTTGCTACCAAAACTTTTCTGATTGATGAACACTTTGATCCAATTGCTTTGTGATTATTCATGACCCAATCATTAGCCAATGCATTGATAATAAAGAACAAGTATGCAATGGCATGCTTCAGCTCATCTGAGCAGTGTGCCATAGCAAGGAACAATCATCTATTGCAATTGCAATTATTAGTTTCCAACATTGGAATACCATATGTACAAAGCGGCCTTGAGGGGACTGAATTTTGCATATTATGGCTCTCGCACATATTTCATGCAACAATACACGTATGGAAAGAAGCTCCATTTCCTAGATAAAAAACATACACCAATTGCAAAGAACCAAAAATGAGCTTTAATCTAATTTGCTTTATAACTAGCTCATATCATCATCACTATGAACCATTTCAGCAAAAACAACAATTGACTTATGACATGCACATTAACGATTTTGTTTGTGTCCAATATATGACAAATGCTTTGAAAATTGCATCTAATCCTACACTTCAAGGAAATGCAAGAGTTTCAAAAGCATTATGCACTTTCCAATCAGAAACATGTACTACATCGCACCCCACTTTTGTGCATAATATTGCAAGAAACAATACAACTAGTTACATTTGAACAAGTTTAGACCATCAAACAACACAAAATTTTCCCATCTCAAACCTACATGTTTGTAACTCACTACGATGTTTCAAAGCAACAATACATGGCATAGGTGAACAACAAATGGGCATTGCCAAATGAACAAATAGCTATTAGAGATGCTCCAAACCAAACATGCAGATCTTCATAACTTGATAATTTTATAATAAATACAAGTAGATAATTGACACATAATCAAACAATGCACTATCTAAAAGAAAACATTTCTTCAATAGAAGTCTTCCATTCAAATATTGCAATAGCTACAGTCTCTCCCTCAATTGTAGCAATTGTCCATATTGAAACTACAAATAGCAAATGCAAATCTAGTCAAAATTTTGGCCATAGAAAACCATTGCATTGTTTAAAAACAAAACAAATAGCTACAAAAACACATGCACTAAATGATACAAGCAAATTTCTACAACCGAAGAATTTTACACCAAACACAAAGATAAAATTAACATCGCATGAGACATTACATTCTCTAAAAGATAAAATGTGTAATGCAAAAATGTCACATGCAAATATTGCACAAACTACAACTTCCACTTCTGTTCTAGCTACTAGCAACATCACAAGTAAAAAATAGTCCAACACTAGTCCAAATCCAATCTACCAACAATGATTACATTCTTTGAAAAAGGAAATGCAAATCCCACACACATAGTGTGCTTTGCATATGCCAAATCAAAATCATCCATGCAACACTAGCCTAGACATGTTGCATTAGAAATCATTACATTCTCTTAAAAAATAGATATGGGCAACAAGAAATCATCATGCTCCCCACAGACCAAATTTGAAATGTAGATTGTCTACATCTTTTGTGTTCCGCAATACAATAACTAGCCATCAAGCAACAAAAAAATATGCATATCTACAAAAACCAACACAATACAAAAATCCATTAACACATATTTGCAAAGCATAAATGACACACCTATGCAACCATGTTCTCTTTGCAATATGCTTCATTTTGAGAAAAACATTTGCAAGGTTGATCATGCACTTGTTCAAGCTTTCTCTTTGCTTCCCATTCAAATCAACAAAAAAATATTAGCAAATAGACAATCTATTTGTAAACAGTGTACAAAAGCTATTTAGATGGAAAGGTACCCTATTTTGCTATGCCTTGGAGCATAAGATGCAATGCACCAATAGATGTCATTTAGTCCTTGACTTCCCTCAAAGAAAGACTTGTGTCTTTGCACATTACTTTTGCACAAATCAAACAACTAGGATATAGGCAAGCACAATATGGATTGTTTGGCACAATCATCAACATTCCAATAGATTTTGATAAAGTGCAACAAGCATTGCCTAGGCAACTAGATGAAAATACAACAGTTGCAGTTAGACTGAAACGAAAGCTACAATATGAGAATGCATATGCGTAAAAATATTAGACTTTCTCTTGTCATGAATGTTTTAACAACACTCTCAAGAACACCGCTATACAAAGAACAAAACATCTCCATAAATAAAGACTGGGAAGAGAAATTGGCAAAGAGAAGAAAAAAATTGCATATAGATACTGAAACAAAATCAAGTATGGACAATGACATGTTTGAAGATGATCAAGAACCCATAACTATATCAGTTATACATTGGTTTAATGATGTACATTCAATCAAAGACCTTGACACAACCATCATTGAAATTTCACCATCAAAGGGGTTTAAACCTCTTTGCATTTTCCAAGACACATGCACAGAGGAAATGAACTTCCCAACTTTATTTTACAGTTTAGCTCGGCTGGATGACATTACTGAAAGCTTGACATACCAAAAGATAGCAAAATGGGAGCTTATGCATAAAGACAAAGACTTTGTAAGACACATAACAAATTTTTTCTTCAAATCCATTAAAATAATTATTCGGCAAGTATCTTCATTGGCATGAATTTGCATAAGAAAAATTGAATTAAAGGGTTAAAAGTTAGCTACAAAAGATGTGTGCAATCTAGCTACACTAGAAAAAATATTAAGATCTCCATTGGGTTATAGAACATTAAAAAGCATCTACACCTCACTAGACTACCTAGAAAACACAAAAAAAGACATATTTGCAATGATAAGACAATTGGGACCTCCAAAAAAAAATTTAACATTGACAAGTGCCAAGCACTTATGGAAGACATTGTGCAAATCTTTACAACAAATATCACAACAACCAAGCAACTGTAATGAAACTATAGAAGATAGGAACTTGGACTTTCAAATCAGAAAGAACCCAATGGTTTGTAGCCGGTACTTCAATCATAGAATCAATGCATTTTGAAAAATGATGCTTAAAAACTATGAGCTCTTTGGCCAAGTCATTGACTATTCTTTTGTCAAAAAATTCCAAAACCGAGGCAATGAACATGTTCATTTCTTGCTATGGATAAAAAATGCACCTGTATATGACAATTGCTCAAATACTAAAATAGAAAGCTTTATCGACAAGTACATTTATTGCGACTCATCGCTACTTGATACAAATCTCGCCAAAATGCAAACACACCATCATACAAAGACCTGCAGAAAATATAGAAACTCAAGTTGCATATTTAGTTTTCTATTGCCTCCCATGAGAAAAACAACAATATTAGAGCCATTGCCCATGACTCATCCTACAATCAAGAATAGAGCAAGAAATTTTTTCAAGCAATTGGAAAACAAACACTACACAAAAGAGGTTTCATTTAAAAGTTTCTTGGACAAATTGGGAGTGAATGAAACTAATTACATTGCAATGCTCTGATCAACATTGACAAGCAAGATTGTCATGCTAAAAGGAGATCCAACTGATATTTGGATAAAGTCCTTTGCAAAGAAAGTACCAAGCCTATGGTATGCAAATACAAACACACAATTTATTTTAGACGCATATGTTGATGCATCTTACTATAGTTCATATATGAAAAAACAAGATAAAACATTATCTCTTGCATTTCGGCAATTGCAAGAACAATGCCAACATGCTTATGATGGGAAGATACAGTTCATATGGAAACTTGGGAATGCATTGTTAAACTACCAAAAAATGTCCAATCGTCAAGCTGCTCATATTGTTCTCTCATTTCCTATTGCATAGATGCTCAAAGAAAATGGTTTTCATCAATAATGCACCACTAGAAAATAGAGTCTTCATGTTAAAAAGCCCTAAAATATTAGTAAAAGAGCAAGATGATTTTGAAAATATCATGTGTGCATCTGAAATAGAAAAATACACACATCGACGAAAATCTCTTGACAACTTGTCACTAGTTGAATACATCACCTACTATTCAGGGAACCTAACAAAGCTCCAAAAAAGAGCAACTCAAAAATCATTCGCTATGTAAGACACAATCCACACATTGACCCTGAGAATTATTGCAGAGAAAAACTTATGTTATATGTACCTTTCAGAACTAGTGAGCAAACATTTCTTGTTGGATATGGAACATGGAGTGCAGTATTCAATGCTAAAAATTCACAAATTGTGAGAATTGAAAAATTGTTCACTGCACAAATTGCTCCTACATGGGGTGATATTGACGAAGCTTCTACAAAGCTGACAATGATATGTTCCCAGTAATAGAAATTGCAAATGAAATTGATAAAAGAAAACTGCAAAATGGCATAGAAAAATACGATATCATGAGCAACCTAAACCATATGAAAAATATAAACCTCACAGATTCAATTTGCAAGAAAATGTCTTTAGAAATAAAAAATCCATTCCTCCTAAGCAACAAGGAATACTTCAATTTACGAAGACAATTGAGCAAAGAACAACAATCAATACTAAAGGATGTACTAATGACAAAAAACCTTTGTACTTGTTCTTGACAGGTGGAGCTAGCACTAGAAAAACCTTCATAGCTAAAGCCATTTTTGAAGCAATGATTTGATTCTACGATAAGCACTTGGACAGTGACCCGCTCAAACCAAAAGAAATTGTTGTTGCTCCAATAGGAAAAGCATCATTCAATGCATGTGGCACCACTGCACATTCAATCTTCCAACTACCAAGCAATTCCTCAAAAATGTTATCTCTAGATTCAAACACAGTTGACACCTTAAGTAAAAATTTGAGCAATTGCAAATTCTTCTTATTGATGAAGTCTCATTGATTGGCTCAAAAATGCTTTACAACATTGACAGAAGACTTCGTCAAATCAAACACACACCAACAAAACCATTTGGGAATATAGACATTATATTTTGTGGAGACTTCTACAAGCACAACCTATATGTGATGCTTTGATATTCGAAGAACCAACAATAGAAAAAGAGAAAATGCCATACACCTTTTGGATTGACAATGTGAAATGCTTTGAATTGCACAATGTAATTAGACAAACAAATCAACATTTCATTTTCATACTTAATCATGCTAGAACTCAAAAAACTAATTGAAACATTAGCTATTTGAATGCGATGTGCTACAAGACACCTCCCAATAATCCACGATTTCCATACTTGTTTCACAAAAATTCTACAGTTGATGAGCCCAACAAAAAAATGCTAGACTGCTTAACCACAAACCTTTACTTCCTAGAAGTAGTGGACAAACAAGACACAACCATTGATAGCATCCAATTTTAACCAGGAAAGTCATCTCTTCCTGCTACAATTTTTCTCAAACAATACATTTTAGTTGAGTTGATTGTCGATAACCTTGATACACAAGATGGACTCGTCAGTGGTGTAGATGGAATTTTTTAAACATATACAAGTGACCAAGGGGATATTGTTTGGATTCAATTCAATGACCCCATTATTGGAAAATTGTGTCATCAAAGAATGCAAAGTCTATACACAAATTGTATTTTTCCTTCATGGACACCCATAACTAGAATTATTAGAAAAGTCAAAACAACTACAAAAATAGTCACAAGAGCACAATTCCCTTTGCAACTTGCCTCTACACGAACTATTCATAGATGGTGAAATCTGCATTTTGCTCAAAACAAACAACACACATTAGCATGTTAGTTTAAAACAAAGCAAATAACAACATCCATATGAAATGATACATCAATGCTTTCAAATGCAAACAAATGATAAAAGCAAGCTAAATAAGCACATGAAAAACATGAAGTGAGTCATCTCATATTGGATTGGTGCTTCTATGGAAAGAAGCCCTTTTCCTAATCCTTGATCAAGCTAAGCTAAATGATGAAATTGTTATGAATGTGATATGAAGATGGTGTGGGAAAAATCAATTCTCAAGGAGAGTGACTTTGCAAGAGATTGTGGAGGATTTGCTTGAGGATGAAGCCTCTATTTAAAGATTTTCAAATGCTAAGAGTTCCAAACATGGAGGATGTGGGACTAAAGATCCACCAATGAGAAGAGGCCACTTGTCAAGTGGTGATAGGCCAATGGATGTGCAAGATTTGGGAAATGTGCCCATGAGAGGGAATTTCAAATTCAAATTTGTGCAATAAATTTTGAGAGAGGGACAAGAAAATGAGAAATAAATGCAATGTTGGAGGAACAAATCAACTTGTCATATTTTTCAAACTTGAGGGAATATTCCCCATAAATGCCATGTTGAGTGAAAATGATGATTTTAATAAATCAATAAATTGATTTATTTGTGCAAGTGGTATAATCTAGAGAATGCAAGTGGGTAAGATTAGCATTTAATCATGGTTAGATTAAATTAATGATGATTAGGTTAGTTTGACTTTCATGACTTAAATATTTGATTTATTTAATTCAGAAAAGGATGAAATATGGATTTGGAGATTTAATTAAATAAAGTTTTGGTTTATTTAATTAAAGGGATGATGTTTGATTTATTTGATTAAAAGGTTGATGATAATGTTTATTTAATTTTGAATGAATGACCTTAGGAGATGGAAATTAATGAAATTACCTGATGAACGAATGAAGGCGAACCTGATCAATTAATGAATGGACCTAGTTTACTTAATGCATGAACCTGATTAAATGCATAATGTTAATTTTGCATGTCTACAACTAGAATTATTAGAAAAGTCAAAACAACTACAAAAATAGTCATGAGAGCACAATTCCCTTTGCAACTTGCCTCTACACGAACTATTCATAGAGCATAGGGTCTCACAATGGATGCACTTGCTTTTGATCCCTATAAATTCTATCAACATGGTCTTGTTTACATTGCTCTATCATGTGTAAGGAACATCGATTCATTATACCTCATGCATAAATTGCAGGAACAAAATTTCAAGGTTTCAGAAAAAGTAAATAACGAAATGCAATGCCTCACGACCTTCACACAATGGAAACTATAGCACAATCTTGCATTTTTTTTCCAAGTCACTTTAGCATATGCTCTTTGAATACACATAGCTTTGCATTGCACACTTAAGAAATAGAACACAACCATGACTTGCTGCAAGCAACCATCCTTTGTTTCTAGGAAATGAGACACAATGTGCATGACCATGTCAATTTCCTTAATGAAACATGCAATTGCTATATTGTATTCAATATTCATGGTCTATTAACATGTTGTAAGAAAATAGTTTCAATCCAAACCATCCAAACATTTGCAAAAAAGTATATAGAATCAATAACCATTGACCCATTGCATCTAGGCATCGCTTTACGCATCAAAAATTTGTACTTGACACTAAACACACCCATTCATGATTTATTCAACGTAATAGAAAACACTCTTAGCTCCTTTCCACCTAGCTCCAAATTGATTGTTGTCAGCAACTTCAAGATTCACATGCTACAATCTACAAAAAGACAAGCACCCCTCCTTGAATTTATGCAACAAAATAGACTGTCATTACTTGTTGACAAGCCAACAACACATGTAGGCAATCTATTGGACCACTTTTGGATACGCAACATTGAAAATGCTATTGTCAACTTCGCTATATACTAGATACATATTGGAAAGACCACTTTGCAATATCTCTTCACTTCCAGTTGTAGTCAAAACATGCTTAATTTTGTCAAACAAATTGTGAGCCTATTGCAAAATTATTTCCATAGTACTAACAATGGTATAGCTGCTAAAGGCCAGTTCTGGCCTTCAATTTGTCATTTGAAATTTTCTTTCAATTCTCCAAAGATTAAAGACCAAGCCAAATAAGAGTTTTTTAGCATTGACTCCATTCCTGAACACAAACTAGTAAAACTATTCATAGAAAAAACATCTAGCTTCATGGAGATGATCACTAAGCACACAACCAGTAATCGTTGTATTTGACCACATAAAGTATAAACATGCCTTTTTTGTCAAATCATTCACCGATCTCTACATGCATCTTGACAACTCAAGCTTTTTCAAATCATTCAGTTATCTCTACATGCATCTTGACAACTCAAGCTACATGTGAGAAAATAGTTGAATCACTAAATTAGGTATGACATAATAAATTCATAATTGCTTCTTTGCTAATGGGTTTCCATCATGCTCATAACTACACCACTTATTTTTCCATTGCTTTACTTGTACAGATCAAAGATTTGGGTATTGTACCTGGAAAGCAAGACCAATGATTCTGCTATAAATTTGGATAATTGTCCTCAAACAATTATGTTACTATGCACCCCTACAATGTTTTAAATCTTTTCCTTCCTACAATGAGAAAAATTCATTCATTCACAAACTCTCACCATTCTAGGTTGCACATGTTTTATCTATACTGCTACCAACAAATTTTTGATATAGAAAGAGCCAAAAGTACTTACCACTACATTCTCAAACATGCCAATGCACCTATAGACGTATCTTTTGGATTGTCATTGCAGCTAATGAGAATATATGGGGCATTGATGTGGTCACTTGGAAAAGTTATGGATACACCAGAAGTCATGCGCATATATTTTGGGTATGTTCAAAATATTCTTTGAACAATAAATAACTTTCTAAAATCACACAGTCAGCTAAGTGGGCACGTTGTAGCATTATAGAGTTTAGAGTGAAACATTTGTGTCCTTGTCAGATCCATTTGTCTGGTTGATATTTGTGCAGTCATTTCATTTTAGAATATTCAACATTTCAATTAGTGACCTTGTCCATATTTGAAATTTTCTAAACCTTTACTTGCTACACATATAGTATGAATATAGATTATTTTAGACTATATCATTTTGATGATGATCTTAGATGACTACCTTAAGATATGGATCGTTAGAGAACAATTATGAGTTATTTATGCCATCTATTATTGATATGGATAGTGTTTCTTACTATTCTCAGAAGTGCCTATTTATTTTTGACCTGATAGTTTTTTGTATTTTACGATTGTTTGATGCTACATTTTTTTAAAATATTTTTCACATTTCTCTCCCATTTCTCTAAAAAATAGACATTGCATGTACTACCAGGGAAAAATATTCTAGACACTATAACTAATTGTCAATCCCATTGATGGAAGGCATGCCAAATTCATTTTCCAGATCAAGATCTCAGTTTGCACATACTATCACTATTGCTCTAGTTTATTTATGTCCTTGAGTAGTTGAAGATTCAAGACTCCAATAGTAAGACCCTCTTCAAATAGGTAAATGCCTTCCACTTGACACCAACAAGCTTCAAAACTAGTTTACTGCCACCAATGTTTTTCATTCAATTCATTTTTTTTCATTCATCACACTAATATGAAATTGCATGTACTATCAAGACAATTTGCAAGACAACAATCCCAATCACTGGACAACATAACATTGATCATTCAATGGTGGTAGAGAACCTACCTTCCAACAAATGAAAGATGAATGAAAATATGTACTGACATTCTTAATATGCTTTTTCCCTGAATTAGAGTTATGCATTTGGCATTAATGCTCACTACCAATGCCTGCTAACACTTGTCACTTAGTCATGTAGGCACCCCTGCCAATGATGCTACTTGATCAAGCAACAACCAAGAACAAAAGAGGCAAGTATTCTATCACATTCTCAGAGCATTAAAATATGCACTGACATCCTTGATATTGTTTTTTCCCTAAAATTAAAATATGCATTTAACATTAATGTTCAATAGCAATGCCTTCTAACACTTGTTACTCAATCATGTAGGCACCCCTCCAAATGATGTTGGTTGTTCAAGTGACAGCCAAGAACAAAAGAGGCAATTATTTTATCACATTTATGCCATATGTAACTTGATTTTAACCATGGTCACTTGCTCATTCAATTTCCACCATTGATGGCATTGCAATTTATAGAATGAAGACAAAACATGTTCAACCATCAACCATACTTGATATTTGTATAAAACAATTAGTCATAGCCTTCGAAGGTGATGTCCTAGTCATTTATGGCCCTGCTACTACCAAAAACCCTACAACCCAACCAAAAGTACCAATTCTTCATGTTGATTTGGTCGATAGCTATGGCCAAATGACAATAACATCAAACAATAACAACAAACTGATTGACATATTCTTGCCAAAATTATTGCCTCATACAAGTGTACGAATCACAAACTTTGTAATTAAAAAAAAGGAAAAATATGATAGAGGAGATGTTGATTACTGTCTCTAGTTCACTCATAAAACCACCATACAAAGCATTAGAAAAGTCTACAAAGAACATAAGCTAGTACCTGACACAACCATCTTGCAACTGATTCAGTCAAAAGATAGCTATCCTATTGGATCATTTGGTGCTATTGTTACTGGTCACTACCAAATGCCAATACAACATGAACTACACATCAGAGATGGAGACTCACACAATGATATGGCTAATATAAGATGTTTTGCAATAATATCAAACCTCACCCTATATCTTTTCCATCATCCATTTTACTGACTATGACAATTGACACAATTGTCCATTTGACAAGTTATAGTACCTAGTAGCCATACAAATCCCTATGCCAAACTGTAGGTGATATTGGCATCAACAAAAGACCACTTGTACTGTTCAAAAATATCATTCACAGTGGACTGATAGGCTCAACACTCCTACAAAAATCACAGTCCACCTTCATTGACGAGATCAATGACCTATGTACAAAAGTTTTCCTATAAAAACTAGTATCTTCCAGCACATAGGTATCTAGCCTCACAATTCTGTACACTTATCTTTGAAAGGTTTATATTATTTTAGACATAATGCATCAAAACATAGTACTAAAACAAAAAATGAATACAAAACAAGAATCTCAGTAAGATTAGGAAATTTTGGAATGCATTTTCTCGCTTTTTCCCTATATTTTTATGTCCAATAGATAGATAGGAAAAACCAGAAAGAAAATCATAGTTATAGCATCCTTGTATTTGTCACTTGTTTCATGGAGCTAATTGTACACTGAAAAGCATTGTAAAAGTACATTTCACAGAACTTTAGTTTGATACAAATCTATAGGAAATCAATTGTTTTTTAGCTGCAACTAATCTTAATGATCGAGAAGTGCATCTACATTGCTTGTGAATCAAAAATAAAATGTTTGTAGATGTTTGTTTTCTCGTAATTTCTATTATATTTCCAGCCTTGCTGCAAATAACATATTGTAGTTGAACATTGATATTTTTTGTGCACCAATTATAGATAGAAAAGCCTCTTGGAATATTATCTTCTTAAAAAGGAAAAGCTTTTCCAAAATGTATCTAATATGTCATCCAGACATTGCTAAGACTCCTAATGAAATCTGCATTTCCATTCCAGGTAACTGGTACCCTCAAAGCCAAGAATGTTCACCTGCCACCATATGAACCAATGTGCATGAAATGTGAACAAAGAGTTTTCCTCACAAAAGCATCAAACAATGATGTTGTTCAATGTGCAACAACAATGAAATTTGAATACAAGTAGTTTCTTCAATGCATAATTCAAACAATAAATGGAGATCTGGACTATTACCTACACAAATAATTACTAGAAAAAAACTTCCCTCAGCTTGTGGCAATACCCTTTCTAAATTACAAAAAATAAATCTCTACAGTAATATTCATGCTATGTAAATTTCAATTACAAGGAACATTTATACTCGCAATGGACAATTGCATCATAGCAATTTTCAAACAAGACAATGTTATGACACCTCAGCCCAGCTATGAAGCCATTTACAACATTATGTAGGTACTTATTCTGCACAAAATAATTACCTAACTTTTACAACTCATCTAGTTTCAATTTTCTTTGGTGAAATAAAAAATATCTTTTTGGTGTCAAGAAATAGCATTGATGCCCTCTCTCTAGAATGGATTTGTGTCCATACATATTGTTTTCTTTCTTTTTGGTGTTAAAGAATCTATTTTTTTTAGAAAAAATCTAAATCTGCATTTGGTCATTTGTACTCATGATTCAGAAAATGCTAAGGACAAAACCACAAATTGGAAATCTCTCCTTGATCACTGAGGCTAGAGATTCAGGCACTGCATTGCAAACAATGAAGACTGAAGCAACCTGTGGTGTGCAATTTTCTCATTGGACACTGAATCTAATTTAGCTATGTCAAGAGCTAAAGGAGCACCAAAGTATATTTGTCTAATGCTTTCTTACCTAGATATATGATTCCATCTGTTGTAACATTTGACAAAACTATTCTCAATGTTCACATATAATGACTAAACAATTTTTGATAATTAATTACTTCCATAGTCCATAACATCTTCTTATATAACAAAGAACTTGTTTCCATGTAAATTTTCCTTCCAAAAAAGAAGTTGATTTGAAGATGCAATTCTCTGTACAGTTGAAATTTCTTGAACATGTGATTTTCTACATTACTGCAAAGGGCCAATTCTATTTTCACCTGACACATCTGTGATTTTGTTGTTTAGTTCAATATATGTCTTTTTTTTTTTACCTCTACTACAGATCCCACAATGATTAAATAGGAAATAAATTTTTTGTAACTATTTGTTCATCAATCCAACTGATCCTTAAACAAGAAAGTTTGATGATGAAGGAACATGACATGTTTTATCTGAATTTCGTGGCTAGCTTAGTTGTATTTCCATTCTACAATTTCTAAAAAAGCATTGAAAATGTATTGAGAAATTTTTGGGATACTACATACAAGAAACATGTTCTATTTGTTGTCATTTATGGAATTGACACAATAATATGTGCATCTAGAATTTGAATTTCAACTGGATCTCTGTTTGGATGTTCAACTAGAAGTGCAACTTCAATTTCAGTAGCTCCTTTAGAATTTGCATCTGGTTCAAGCAATTTTTTCCTTATTAATCTCCATATAGACTTCTCAATATTTTTTTCTTTCCTTTAACTTGTATTCCATGTAGGCATAAATCATGCATATTTTATTTCTCTTGTTTGAGAGTTCTTCTTGAACTGCAATTTTTTGTAGGGTAGGGGCTCTCTTACACTTCTAGGCTTTTGCGCCTAAAAGGAGAAAGGTATCCCACAAAAACTTCGGGTTTTACTCAAGACTAATGATAATATGATTGAAATATGTCTAAATAGGGTGCCCTAAATGCAAATAATTGATAAAATTAATTAAATACTAATGCAAAACTAATGAAATGCAAATTGTTTGAAAACACATTGTGATATGCAGAAAGAGAGATTGAATGCAATATAAAACAAGATAGAAAGGCTAAATGGAAAGAGTGCACTTGAAAATTGACAAATGCTGAAATGAAGACTATATATGCCTCAAAAAATTCAGAAAATCTAATTTTCTGGCCAACTGGGACACGCCAAGTTGGGCGACTTAGTCCTAGATGTGGGAAACTGCTCTGAAGCCTGTTTCAGCCAAATGGGTATCCAAATCTATAGAAACTTTTGTTAAACATGTGTAGTGGGACTAATTCACCACTGATGGTGACTTAGTCTACTTTAGCTTTTCTGAAAATCTAAAAGTGGAAATGGAAGCCCTCAATCTACACTTTTTGTTCCTCCAGGTGTCTGGGTCTGAAACTACCAAATTCGGGCCTGAAAGTGACTTTTTGTGGATATTTTGACCTTTCCAAAAAGGAAATGACTCCAAGAAGATTGAAACCTATTATTCAATGATTTCCAAATCTTTAATGTACCTAAATCTGCAAACACATAGAGGAAGAGAGAGAAAATGTTGATTGTTAGGGATTGGGGGTTTGCCTTGGTCAAACCACATTTAGGTAATTAAACCAAAATGATGAAATAATATAATGAAGCATGAAACATGAAACAATGCAATTAGAAGCTTTCCATGATGATAAATCTTGATTTTTTGCAACAATGGACGAACTATCTTACTCTTGAATGCCTTAGAAAGCTATCTTGATGACTTAGAATGCTAAAACCTTAGCTTGCTTGACTTGACAACATGGATGAATGATGAATTAATTATGAATTAGGGTTGAAGGTCTCTTTCTAAAGAGGAGAGTTAAGTGAATGGCTACAATAAGGATCATGATCAAGGGCTAAGATTAAATTAGAAAATAATTTAATCAAGGGTGGAGGTTAATTGAGAGAAGAAAGACATGCATAGATAAAGACTTGAGGTGGAAGACAAGATTGGCACAAAAAAAGAGGTGATAGGAGAAATTAAATAATAAATATTATTTAATTTAGGTGGCCAACATAGGAGAAATAAAAAAATATTAATTTTATTTATTTAAAAAGAAAGGTGAGAACAAATAATGAGATAACTAAATAATTAAAAATAATTATTTAATTATAGAGGAAAGGTGGAGTGTTAAACATTAAATATTTAAAGCAATTATTTAATGGAGAGGGAAGAGATAATTAAATAATTACAATAATTATTTAATTGGGGAGATAAAGAAAGGTTATATAATTAAATAAGTATAACATTTATTTAATTATCGAGAGAAAAGGCTAATGAACAATTAAATAATTGAAATAATTATTTAATTATAGAAGAAGAGGGAAAAGATAACGTTTGAATTAAAATAATATTAGACTTAAATCCTTAATAAAAGTCAAGAAAAGTGTGAAAGTCATTTACAATTCTTTACAACACCTTTACAAGACATGCATTTTATTCAATTTGCAAGGGTCCAAGACCTAATGTGAATGTGTTGACCACATTACAACATTAAATCAAGGAAAAAACTAGGCCAACATCCATAAGAAAGACCCAAATGAGTGTAGAAATGTCCAAGATACATTTTTTTGCGACACATTTCTCATAACCTAAACCTTGTTCTTCATTTTTATCAGTTTATCCATTTCTTTTACATCAAATTCTTTTAATTTCTGATCTAGCTTGGAGAGAATGACCTTCTCAAAGGTATCTTGCATTCCTATCATATCATTCAAAATTCATCTAGATTACATGTCCTTTACCTTTGTATTTTTCATGGTATTGTAAAACACCACTCTTCATGACTTACACTATTTTTGGTGTTAAAACTATTCTTATCATGACCATCCTCTTTATGAAATTGGTAGTGATGGCTCTTGGTCTCCATGTCCTTAAGCGTAGCTTTCCTGAGATAGCTTT